>QTSX02001267.1:0-10774 GCA_014839935.2 Entomophthora muscae | reverse complement strand
TATAAAGGATAAAACATAGAAAATAAGTGAATTTGTGATGAAGCATCAAAGATTTTAGGTTCAGCATAACATCTTAGTGCTAAATCAATATAAAAGTATAATTAAAACCAAAAATTATATAAAAGTTATATGGAGAGTATCAGGAAGAGTAGTATATTATAATTGCAGAAAAAAGATAAATGTAAAATTTTTTATTGAGTTAATTTTCAATACAATGAAGTGTTGAATTCTATTTTCAATCAACAAGAAAAACTGAATTCTCACTGTCAAAAATGTCTGAGTCAAGCAGAAAAATCAAATTATATGTTTTTTACATATAAACACTTAGATTTAAAACAGGATTGCAAGTGCTTCAAACAAAAGAGTGGTTTTATATACTCAAAAAATTAAAAATGCAACATAAGTCAAAAAAGTAAATGGAGTGGGAAGGTGTTTATTCATTATAATAATATGTTGTGAGGGCTGGGAGTGAATTATTTACCATAGTGATGGTTAAAACTTTAATAAGCTCTCTGTACTAATCCCCAAGTTAAAGTGTCGTGGATGGGTGTTGAGTGGCGCTCATAGTGTCGCACTTATTAATTTAGACCTTAATTCCAGGACTTGATTAGTTAAATCTGAAAGCAATTGTGTGGCAAGTGGATATTCAAACAAAGAAGGAGGTCAAGTTTCCATTTTTTATAAATTACATATGAAATCTCTTAATAAATTGGGCTTAATTTATGTAGCACCACTTAATCCACAAACCCAGGAATGACATAATGTAAAAAGTGGGGTATTTGATTTATGTCCTATACCACTAAATCCAGTATAGTGGTGCTTGTGAGCCTAATTGACAACTATGGACACTAATAATAAAAATATAATAGTAAATAAAAAAATTTATATAAGTATATATGTATTTTATTAATAAAATTAAAATCTGGCTTAAAAGTGTTGAACTGGTCAATTTTTGTTTTAGAGTGTTGAACACAGGTTTTTTCATTTCTATTAGTAAATTTACTTATAAATTGCCCCTTAAATTGGTATTTTAGCTAACCAAATTATTAAAAGGAGTCAAATTCAAGTGAAATTAAACCAGTTTTTGGGGTTGAACCCCTAAATTACTAGTGAAGATTAGCTTAAAATCAGTTAAGCCAAAAATACTAATAGATTCACATATGTGGCACTCAATTCCCTGGCATTTGACAAAGTGTCAAGTACCAGGGAGTCAATTTTACCACAGTTGCCCGCTGAACCAGGGAGCCATTAAGGTGTTCTATTTGCCCATTAGCCTGTGGGTGGTATGGTGTGGTAACTATTTGTTCAAGAGAATTATTCACATAGTATGCTTTCATGACATTACAGATAATTTCAGACCCACTAATGGTGATGAGACACTTGGGGCAGCCAAAGCATGCCAAAATTTTCATGCCAATGAACCAAGTGATGATGGTGGCATGTGGTTATTGATTGCCCATGCTACAGGCAATATGTGATTTAATTTATGGCGGTAATGATGCATTTCTTTTCTAACTTGTTTGTGGGTAGAGTACCCACAATGTCAAGGGCCCACTGCTTGAAGGGTTCCATGGCTTTGATAGACAACACTAGTTTGAGAAGAGAGGGCTTGGATGGGTTCTTCTCATATAGCATACAAGTTTTGAGGAGGTCTAGAATGTACTGGCACATGTGGGTCACCAGATTTTTTCATAATTTCAAACAGGTTACATCCTCAAATATGACCCAAAGTGTGGTGGTAGTGCAGGATGGTATCTCCTGGATGGATGGTGGGATATATGGTGTCTTATCTCTTGTCTCTGTCTGGTAACAGACATTTCTAGCGTCTGTTGTGGCTTGATATTGTTGTCTTTTGGCTTTGAGATGATTCTGAGCTAAGGCCTTAATATTGGGTAGCTTCAAAACAGAGGTACAGCATGGATTGGTCAGCGTCTAGGATATCATTCCCTGTGATGGACACTACATATAGCCTGGAGAGTGCATCAGCCTGACCAGCTCTTTTCCAGGTTTATACTTTATGTAGATTTGATAGGGGATAAATTTTTGACCCTTCCTACATTAGTGATTAATCAGATCTGACTGTGCTATAAATTACTGAAGGGACTTATGGTCTCTGAGAACTTGGGGTGGAAAGATAGTGCTTTCCAGGTAGCAAAACCATTTATTGGAACAATGGACAATTACAGCAAATTAATTGTTGTGGATGTGATAGTATTTTTTGGTTTCAGTGGGTTTTAGGACTTGTAGGCTACTGGAAAAAAGACACTTTCATTAGTTTCCACTTGTAGCACACCCCTATGTCCCAATCTGAAGCATCAGTATCAAGTTTGTAATGATGTTTTCTGTTGGAGAACTGTTGTGAATGCCAATATTCATGCTTTATCAATTTTTTCCTTAATTAGGTTATTTTGAGGACAAATCCCTTCCTTTTGCTTTTGCTCCTCAAAATGAGTTTATTTTCAAAGTGGAAATTTCAACTTTTTGGTTTCCTTATTCTGCGCAACTCACTGGCCCCACTCATGCTTGTGGTAAGTGATCCTACTGTCCTAGTATTGTTTTGTGGTATCACTAAACAAGATAAATTCCATTTTCTTATCCTCAATACAATTTAAGTTATATTCACATTTCTGTCTTTGTTTTTCAAGTACTTTGGTGCCTCTCTCTAGCCATAACTAGTAGAGATTTATTGTTCAGGGCCACAAGGTAATTGTATCACCTTCCCTGCCAACTAACCAAGAATTAGTATAATTCAATCCTAAGGTTAGGATTTCCTGTTGTGTTTCTGTGCTGCACCTCAGAACACAACAAAAATAGTGTTCACTACAGGGGCTGTAAGCCCCTTGGTTATCCCTTTTTCCACTATGTTCTCAGGCCCATCTCCTAATTCAATATAGGAGCCGTCTTTCCCTGAAATTACCAGTCCTCCTATTGAAGAGGACATCTTGGAACCACCTATTGTCCCTACTGTATTTAGCCTAGGAAATGGTCCTTGCTTAGTTGCTTACCCCATGGGTACCCCTGACTTAGAACAAGTCATGGCGGTAACTCTTGGGATAACCTGTGATGGAGTCATCCCTCACCTTCAACTACATTTTAATCAAGCAGAATTTTATGAGTTAATTATTGCCCTGCAGTTTCTACAACATCTCCTCTTAGCGGCTGACTCTGCTGAGCATCTACTGTCATTCTTTGTGCAGCCTGCCTTAGCTCATCACCAAATGGTGTTGGGGCTTCACATCCAAGTGATCTTGTCTCTTCAAGCCGCCACAACTAATCATTGGGATCAGTTTGCTGCTTACTAGCAGTGGATTCACTCCTTGTTCTCTTTGGAATCTGATAGCCAAAACAACTCCATTACCTCTCAGGATTGCTTGGTTGCCTCTATAGAGCAAATGCACTTATCCATCCCCAAATATGTCAGAGAGCGTCTGCATGAACTTCACCAGCTACAACAGCCTTAGCAAACTCAAGTAGATTCCACCTTGAACGCTTACCTCTCTGACTTTGAACAACTTATGGAGCAACTTAATGCATTTAGCGCCTATTCATTTGATCAATTACAACAGTTAGCAGAGCAATATGCTAGAGGTTTCCATGATCTACAAGAGGAGTTTGATCAAGAGAGAACAGCCACAGCTGCTTCCATTGCCAAGCTTCAGGCCCAAAAAAAAGTTGTCTGCAACTAAACAGGACGTTCCTCCTTCCCCCATCTGATGACATAATGAATGAGGAACAGAAGTTATGGGACGCTATCAGGGATCTACATGTGTCCACTTGTAGTCAAGGACGCTCTGCAGACTGGCCACAAACAGACCCTCAGGTGCTTGCGTTAACTGCCCAAGTTGCTGAGCTACAGCAAGAGGTTGCTGCTTTGTGTGAGATTGTGGCAACTGCTGCTAGCCCAGTTGAGGTTGTTGACAGAGATGGCTGTTGCCCTGGACTGCTAGGGAACCCCCACATCCAATGTGCTAGAGAGTTGATTGCTCTAGCCAATGAGGTGGATCATCTGAAGTGGGATCACTCTAGTCTTGACAGGGATGTTCAAGAAATGAGTGAGTTAATTGACTCTGTAAACAACAGGTTTTCTCTCTGCCTCTCAGTGTGACATTCTTTGACCTCTTGGTTGGCTGAGCTTTCTACTGTGGTGACCACACATGGTCAACGCTTAGATGTTACCAAACAACAGACTGACCTGGTCAACAATGTGAGTGTCTGCGCCTCTGAGACTTTGATCACTCTTGAAGAGAGTGTCCGCCAGTTGTGGACACAACAGCCCCCTACAGAATCTGAAGACAAGTTATCCCTCCATGTAAATATACTCAATAGCAACAATGGTGGTCCAACTCCAGAAGCACATTTCAAGCCTACCTTTAAGCAAGTCTTTGGCCCTAAAACCTTGACCATTGCAGCTTTCCTAACTATCTATGAAACTGCCATGAGAAGAGCATCTATTAGGTTAAGAAGGAACACATTTTAACCTGTCTACACCCGATCTGCCAAGAGGTGGTGGTGCCTGAGCTGCCAACCATTGAGACTTGGGAATATATGAAGAAGCTTCTGATTGACAAATTTGGTGGTGATCTTAGTTTGGAAGTGAAGAAGGACGCCTTCATGCACATTGCTTTCAACCCTAAGGAGACCCTAGCTGAATTTGCAGATAGATTCTACATGGAAGGGCAGCAACTGAAAACAAGCAGGCAATTTTTGGCCCATGAAGCTTAAATGGCTTGCGCTCAAGCCCTTGAGGTTAACCAGCTTCTGTGCCTCCATTTCAAAGCCCATAAGGCCATGCTTTTCTCCATGAAGAGCATAAAAACGTTGTTGCAGGATATGCACCTTACCCATTCTGGAACTATTGTGCATGAAAACCAAGCAGCCTCAAACATGATTTTTCTTCCTGTGGTACTCACATCCTCACCATTTACTCCCAGAATCCTCCCAGATGCCAAGGTTGCCATAACTGCGGCCAGATAGGTCACCACTCTTGAGTCTGCACCAATCCTTGGGTTAAAGGAGCTGATCCCAAAGAGCAGGTGGGAAAAGAACAGTCAATCTAGAGGCAGAGACACTCTTGGTTGAAAATACTTCCCAGTCTACTCCAATTCCCTCGTCTGTAGCAGACTCTGAGCACGCCAACTCTGACGCTCCTCCCATTCTGCTATTATTCTATGATATTTCTGATGATTCAGAAATGGGTGATTCAGACATTGCTGATTCCAATGCCTATAGATATTCAGTTTTAGAAGTTCCCAAAACCATTGTGGTCTCTTACAAACTACGCTCTAGAAAGACTAGAACTACCACTAAGCCTTTGCCTGAAGCCAAAGAAGTTGTCTCTTGCCCTTACCTCACTCAAGCTAAGAAGTACCCTGTGCTATTGGAGTTGTCAGAAAAAGCGGCTGAAGTAGCTGATGCTGTTTTCAAGAATGTCTCAGTCTCACTTCCTCTTCAGACTGTCTAAAAGGAGTTTCTAGGCTTGAGATGCATGATTGAGAAGTGGGACAAGGAGCTAGCAGAAGCCCAAGATATCCTGGCTGTCCTCCCCACCCTTTGGTTGTACTACTACTTGTGTGTAGATCTCCATCCAAAAGGTGAAGATTAAGGCCGTCTTTGATACAGGATTTCCTGCTAATTTTATCTCCTTGAAGCTTGTCAAGAAGCTTAAACCTGCCCCCAACCTTAATTACCACCAGTCTTATGGTACTGCTTGGCTGTCCATGACTCAAGCTATAGGGGCTTATTCTGCTCTTCCCATGCAGTTTGGCAAGCTACTCTTAGCTGCACCTGCTGTAGTCTTGGAGAATGAGAGTTACAATCTTCTAGTTGATACCCAATCCTTAGGGGAGTATAATGAGATCATCAGCTTAAAAGATAGCTACCTCTCTATTTTAGGGTATGAAGTCCCTTTAATATTTGAGGAGGCTTTCAAAGTTCCTGGAAAGCGCCTCAAGACGTGTGCCTTAGAGTACCCCACTGGTGTCTTCACGCTAAAGTACTGTACCCACTTGTCCAATACAAAGTGTCCTCCTATGGCCTGTCCTGCGTCTGAAGGGATTTCTCTCCTTGCCACTTCTGCTGTGACTATACCCCCTGGCTCTCAAGCTATCCTAGACTCCCAAATATCATGAAGTTTCCTGAACAAAAATTCTTAGAGCTGTACTCTCCTCCCTTGCTAGGTCACAACAAACCCTACCTTTTCCCAGGGATTTTGAATGTCTCTCACAAAGATCATGTTCAGCTGTTGGTAGCCAACTTAACCAATCTCCCCATAAATGTGTCTAGAGGCCAGGTTGTTGGCTATGACAAGTTGTTGAATGCTCCTGATGTGCTATCCCTGCATCCCTTTGGTACCTTCCAGGACTTCAATTTACCTGAAGACAAGCCACAGTTCCTATCTCTGTTCACTGCACAAGACTTCCTGCAACTATCCTCAGTCCAACAGAAAGAGGTGCTTGACCTGCTAGATCAGTTTTCAGATATCTTTGCTAAAGATAGAACTGATTATGGCCTATCTAAAGGAGTTATTCATCAAATTGATACTGGTGATACTCCCCCCTTCCAAGCTAAACCTTATTGCTATAGTCAAGTGGAAGACACTCAGGTGTCTAAGGAACTCAAGCAACTACTAGACGCTGGATTACTTGTGCTCTCCCAAAGTCCATGGGTCTCCCCTTGCTCATACTGAATACAAAGATGGAGGGCACTACATTGTAATGGACTATTGTTGGTTAAATTCCTTAACCAAGAAGAATTCTTACCCCTTGCCGCGTATTGACAATGCAATCTGCTGCCTTGGAGGCTCCAAGTTCCTCTCAGCTATGGATTTGGCATATGGTTACTAGCAAGTTGACCTCTCTCTGGAGAATAGATAAAAAGCTGTGCTTATTACCTCTGAAGGGCTTTTTGAGCCTACCTGTATGCCTCAGGGATTATGCAATGCCCCTGCTACCTTTCAGCGGGCCATGGACTCCATCCTTTGTGATATGAAGCTCTCATGCGTCCTGGTGTACTTGGATGATATAACAATCTTCAGTGCTACCTTCACTGATCACCTAGCCCACCTCAAGGAAGTTTTCATAAACATTCAAGAATCCAGCCTCAATTTAAAACCCTCAAAGTGTACTTTCTTTAAGGAACATCTTGAATTCTTGGGCCATGAGGTGACCCAGACTGGGATTTGTCCTATAACCAAGAAAGTTGAGGCCATTGATAAAATGCTTCCACTCACCAACCTACATGAAGTACAAGTCTTTTGGGTTATGATGGGTTACTACAGACAGTTTATTCCTAACTTTTTCAACGCTAGTGAGCCTCTGGCTAAACTGTTATGCAATGTCCCCTTCAAGTGGACTGCTAGTCAACAACAGGCCTTTTAGACTCTTAAACAAAAACTTAAAGAGGCTCCCATATTGGTGTATCCTGACTATGATAAATAATTCCTCCTCTATACAGATACTAGCAACCTAGCTATTGGTGCTATCCTGGCTCATTTGGATAATGAAGGAGTGGATCACCCTGTAGCATATACTTCTTGTGTCCTCAACAAACATGAGAAGAACCACAGTGTCACAGAAAAAGAATGCCTTGCTGTTCTGTATGTGGTCAAACAATTCCGCCATTACATTTATGGCACTCATTTTACTGTGGTCACTGACCATGCCTCTGTCAATTGGCTGCTGCAGCTCAAAGAACCAGAAGGACAGCTAGCTAGATGGGCCCCTCCACTTACAAGGCTATGGCTTCACAGTGCTTCACTGTCCTGGGATCCAACACCAAAAACACTGATGAATTTTCCAGAATGCCTATTCTCGCCTTATACCCTGATGAAGCTGATTGGTTATATGAACTAATTGGGTGTCCTTCTTCTTGGGAAAACAAGACTGGAGAGATTCAAAATGTCCTGTCTAAAATATCCAAGAACACTCTCATTTGTGACAACCAGCTCTTCAAAAAGGTGTTTAATCAATACCTGCCTTATGTACACCCCAGTCTTTGCCTTTTTTTGGTGCTCCAGGCTCATAAAGAGACTGGACATGGAGGCATTGCCAAGACCTATGATTGGCTCTGGAAGAACTATTACTGGGAGAACCTCCACCTGCTGATCCCAGATGTCATTACTAGTTGTCATGGCTGTCAGCTGCAGCGTCCTCAAGCTGCCTCAAAAAGTTCATATTAGTCCCTCAACAGCATGCCTTTCATAGGGCCAGTATAGGTGCTGTAGGACCTCTTACCTGCTCACGCTCAGGCTGTTGATTTATCTTGATTGCTGTTGACCATTTCAGCAAATGGGTAGAAGCGCGCTCTACCAAGGACATCACAGCTAAAACTACTGCCATCTTCCTACTAAAGGATGTGTTCTATTGCCATTGCTGCCCTCAAGTGTTTTTGTCAGAAAATGAAACTAACTTCAATGAAAAGTTAGCAACTTATGTTGTTAAGCTTTGGGGTCTCATCAATCCTTTTCAGCTCCCTATAGCCCTTCTGCTAAAAGGGCTGTAGAGCGTGCTAATTTGACCTTGGTCTCCATCATGCAGAAGTTAACCTACTCTGACACCACCAACTGAAACCAGTACCTGCCCGCTGCTCTTTTTGCCTGTTGCCTCAGTAAGAACTGTGTCACCAGGTACTCTCTTTGCTATGCTGTATGGGTGTAAGGCCACCACTCTGTTGCTTTTGGGGCCCCTTTTCTCTTCTGATAAAGCCATGGATTCTGATGCTTATATCAAAAACGTGTCAACAGCATAATTGACATTCAGGCCACTGCCTATACCTCTGCGTATAAGTAAAGATGCTAGAGCTCTCCTAAAAAATGACAGATGCTCTCCCTTTTCCAATTTTAACATTAGATATCATGTCCTTTACTATCAACACAGAGTGTTAGACGTGTTCATAAGTTGGATACTTTGTGGGTGGGGCCTTTAGAAGTAACATTCAAATGTGAATATGAGTACACTGTGAAGCTCCTCTTAAGTGATTACCTGCTTTCTCAAGTACATGCTAAGTTCCTCTGCAAGTACTACCCCCTCTAAGGCCAATCTAGAAGGGGTCAATATTGTAAATGCCAATATTCACGCTTTATTGATTTTACCTTTGTTGGGTTATTTTGAGGACAAATCCCTTCCTTTTGCTTTTGCTCCTCAAAATGAGTTTATTTTCAAAGTGGAAATTTCAACTTTTTGGTTTCCTTATTCTGCGCAACTCACTGGCCCCACTCATGCTTGTGGTAAGTGATCCTACTGTCCTAGTATTGTTTTGTGGTATCACTAAACAAGATAAATTCCATTTTCTTATCCTCAATAAAATTTAAGTTATATTCACATTTCTGTCTTTGTTTTTCAAGTACTTTGGTGCCTCTCTCTAGCCATAACTAGTAGAGATTTATTATTCAGGGCCACAAGGTAATTGTATCACCTTCCTGCCAAATAACTAAGACTTAGTATAACCCAATCCTAAGGCTAGGATTTCCTGTTGTGTGTCTGTGCTGAGCCTCAGAGCACAACAGGGACTAAAGTATTGGTGCAGTAGTGAGCCTCTGCTTGATTTTATCTAATGCTTGGTCCTGCACTGGGGTTTGTTATAACTGTTTTTGATATTGAGAAATTAATTAAGGGGAGCAATTAACTACCCATGATTAGGGATAAACTTGTGTACATATGCTACCATTCCAGAAGGTGTGCCCTGAACTACATCAGTGGGAGGTCATACTAGTGATTGCTTGATTTTGGCAGGATTTGGTTTTCTTTGGGAAGAGATGGTGTGCCCTCATAATAATAGCTTTTATTTTAGGAACTCACATTTTGAGGTTTTAGCCTTCTGCTGATGTTTGTGAAGGGTATTGAGGACAGCACAGGGGTAGTGGAGGTGTGTGGCTTGATCTTGACTGTATATGATAATGACATCTATGTAGATCATGAAAACTTCTCAACTAGTTTTTCAAAGGCTTTGTTAATGAGCATTGCAAAGATGAATGGTGTGTTGGTCATGCCAAAATTCATTTGCAGCACTCAAACAACCTATAGTGTGTTTAAAAGCAGTTTTTGCCTTATAACCCATTAGAAATCATAACTTGTTGTACCCTTCAGTGAGATCAATCTTACTAAAGACTTTTTGAATCAATAAGTCTATCAAAAAAGTCATTGATTATCTGTAGGAGGTAATTTTCTCTTTACTGTGACTTTGTTTGGGGTGCACTAATCTGTGAACATGCTGAGCAATCTGTCCTTTTTTGGCCACAAAGAAGACTGCAGCTTCATACAGTGGTAAGGGAAAATAAACTCCCTTGCTTAGGCATCTGAAAGGTTTTGAAGGAGAGTATCATCCTCCTTGGGCATTAGAAAATATAGTGGTTGGGCTCTTTGGTAGTAAACCTTGCAATTAAATAGCATGCTGGATTTCTTTATGTGCGAGTAATTTGTCCAGTATCTCCACTGAATAATCCTTAAACTTGTAAAAATTACTCCTGCAAAGGTTGATGATGGGTCCCTATGGGGGTGGAGTGGGTTTCAGTTATATTAGTTGACTTAACACTGGTTCAAATACAACTTTCTCATTAAAACTTGAAGAAACACTCTTATGTGATTTTTACAAAGACAGTGACATGTAATAGCTTATTCATCTCAATACAGTAGTTTTAAAAGCTATGGCCACAAGAAAAAATACTTCAGATTTAAACAAAATGATTTCAGATTTAAACAAAATCCAAGTTGCGCAAGATTCAGGATTCAATTAATTTAGATATTTTTGGTTAATAAATGAACTGTCAGACCAAAAACAA
>QTSX02001266.1:0-10830 GCA_014839935.2 Entomophthora muscae | reverse complement strand
CTTAGTAATGTAAAAAGTTCACTTTCTATTTTGTGGGGCTGGCATTTTAGTTATGGCAAATATCTTTTCTGGGTCTGGTTTGATTCTGTTCTTGCTGAAATGTGGCCAAGGAATGAAAGTTCCAACAAGAAGAAGTCACACTTTGACAGTTTGGCAATGAGTTGAATTTTTCTTTGAGGATGCAGAGGACCAGGCAGACATCTTCCCAGTGTTGCTTTAAGGTTGGGCTGTAGATGATGATGTTATCTAAGTGGATGATTGCTTGTTTTCCAATGTGTTCCTTGAAGACCTTGTTCATGAAGGTCACAAAGGTGCTGGGAGCGTCTATCATACTGAAATTGAGGACAACACATTCAAAGGACCCATACTTGGTTCTGAATGCGGTTTTTTGAATGCCTTCAGGTTTCACGCAAATTTGGTGATAGCCTGCTGTCAAATCAATTTTTGTGAAGATTTGGGACCCCCCAGGGGATCAAAAAGGTCATCAATAAGGGGCAAAGATACCTGTTTTTAATTGTAACCTTGTTGAGCGCTCTGTAATCTGTGACTAGGCAGAGCCCTCCAATTTCTTTGCTACAAAGAAGACAGCGGCACCAAAAAGCAATTTTGAAGGTTGAATGAGACCTTTATCAAGGGCTTTGTCCAGATAGGCTTTCAGGGCATCATTTTTTTTGGGGTGTGAGGCAATAGATTGGGTGTGCCTTTGGTACACTTCCCTTGAGGTTAATTTTATATTGTATGCCATGGTTGGGTGTTAACTCTGGTAAGGCTTCTTAGAAGACAGAGGGGAATTCACTGACCAGCTGCTCTCAGATGTAGTCTCTTTCATGTGTGGTTTCTGTATTTTTAAAGTGGATAACCTTGTACGTATAAGTGTTCCAATTGACTTTGCTAGGGTCTTTTTCTTCTTCTGTTTCTATAATCTTTACAAACATGTGGTCTCTCATAAGCATGTCAAGGTGGGTTGGATAACCATGATAGTGTACCTCTCCTCCTTGTATAATGAGGGTAGCGCTATCTCAGATGATGTGAGGTTTGGTCTTTCTCATCAAATCTAGACCAAGTACTACATTGTACTTGGGGATCAGCATGATTGGACCATCAAGGATCATCTGCTCATCTGCTCATCTCCTATTTGAGCCCAGAAAAGTTTTCTTCTTGGGTGACTGATGTACTCATGTTATCTGCCACGTAACTCTCTTGACATTGCTTTGAACTGTTGGTAGTTTCATGAGGTTGGCAATTTTTTGATAGCAAGGGATTGGTCTGCTCCAGTGTCAAATAGTGCTATGCCCTGATATCTGCAAAAATGGAAAGAATAAGTGAGGAGCTTATTTCTAGTTTGGGTGGAAAAAAGTATAAGATTGCTGGAGTGTACTTGTATCATGGTAATTGAGTCCATGTCTTGGTCCCTGGACAAGTCTTGCAAGGTGGGGGAGGGTGGCTTGCCTAAGCACTCCCTTGAGCTTTTCCCTCTTTGGTTGCGTTTTCAGTACTCATCTGGTTAACCTGAGTTGACAGCTTCTGCCTCAAGGGTAAAATTTATTAGCTTGGCTGTTTTGATTTTTGGGTTGAGAGTACTTCTTTTCTTTAGACTCTCTTTCCACTTATTGTTTACATGCAGCCTGTCAGATTTTTGAGCTGCGCATTTCCCTTCCAAGAATACGTCTTGGAGGTTCTTACAACAACTCATATCAAACTGGTGTCTGATGTGTGTGGGGAGGCCATTGTAGAAGTACAGTTGTGGTCCAGGATTGTCAAAGTTGATGGTGTTGGGAGCTCAATCATGAATATCTTCATAGGCTGTAATGTACTCCTTGATAGTTTCTGTCATTTTAAAGGTTCTGAGTTCCACCATGATCACAATGTCAGAGTCCTTTATGGCAAAATTTTCCAGGAAGGTGTTCTTGAACATGTCCCAGTCTTTGTTGTGACCAGGGTGTTGATTGAACCATTTTCTTACAAAACATGAGGCAGCCCTGGTAAGGTGTAGAGAAATTTTACTTGCCCAGAGTTTCTGGGGGTAGCCTACTTGTGTAAACTTATTTTGGGTGCTTTGAATCCAGAGACTGGCATTTTTGCAATGTAGTCCTTATAATGTTCTAATTCCTGCTGATTGTAAGTGATGGAATATAATGTTGTATATTTTGGTTGCTTCAGGGATTGCAGGTGGATTCAGGACTCCTTGTGTAAAGAAAAGGTTGTACTGTTCAGTTGGTACAAGGATATTGTTAAAGAAAGTGAATCCTGTAGTGACACCCTGACCTTCTTTGTATTGTCTTCAGTTAGTAGGGAGTGCCATCTTCTGAGTTTTTTTCTCTAGAGAAATTTTGCCTTTAAGTTGTGTAGGTGTGGATAACCTACCTGTGCTACCACTGTTGATTATATACTTCTGAGAAGTATATTAAACAAAGATCAAGGGATTAATTAAGAAGAGAATGATACTTTATTTGATATGGATATAGGGTATTATATAGTATCCTGAGAAGCCAAATACTGTCTTTGTACGTCATGAGGATCATGAGGCTTTTCTAAGTAGTGCTCCTCTTAGGACTCAAAAGTTTTAATCCCCGTAATAGATGGTTGATTGATAAGAATGCCACAAACTTAATGTTTAGTTGGGGAATTATTTGGGGAGTTACTTGGGGAACACTTCCCCAAGAGAGAGTAATCAAAGATGTTGCAACACTTTATTATTCTTTTTAAGAAGTATATACTTTGTAAATATATTTTTATTGATGTTTGGTTTATTTGGTATGGTACATTTTCCCTATCAATATGGATTTAATATCTGATTTATTAAAACTCTTTTAAATTTAATTTTAGTTGGTGTATGACTTATGTTTGCCCTTGGTTGGATTTAGTTTTTTATCTCAATAGCTGTGAATAGTGTAGCATTTGACAACTTTTCTTTAGTCTATCCTATGGAAGTTAGCTCCACCCCATTCCTATAAGTGACTGAAAATGTTATATAGCTTTTTGCATTGGCCTAGTTGAGCAATAAAAACCAAGGATTTTGACTGATTTCACCTTAGCAAATCAGGAAATTTCAACTTCAAACAATGTTTCCCATCAAGAAATATATAGATAGTTTTGTTGCAACATCTTAAATTACTCCCTCTTGGGGAATTAATGCCCCAAGTAGTTCACCAAATGAGTCACCAAACGGCTCACTGACTAATCATTAAGTCAATGGCACCACTATCAGTTAACCATCTATGACAGGGATCACTCAATCCAGATCCTAAGCAGAACAATTTAAGTAAGCCTTGTGACTTAAGAGGAACATTACTCAGATAAGCCCTATGACCATCATGACATACAAAGACAGTATTTGGCTTCCCATGATACTATATAATATCCTATATTCATTTCAAATAAAGTATCATTCTATTCTTAATTTTCTCCTTTATCTTGTTTATTATACTTCCCAGAAGTATATACTCAACAGTGGTAGCACAGGTAGGTTATCCACACCTTGTCAGGGATCCAGTCTTGTGCAGCCGGCCTGTTGTTTCCAGGGGTGACCTGGGCCGGGTTTTTTGTGGGCAATGTCCACCATAAGAGGGGAGCTAACTTAAAAAGGTAGGAGGCAGACTTTCCCACCCAGGACTACGGGCCAGCAGTTGGAATTATAGTTTCAATCACCCCTTTGAGGATGATGTATACAATCCCAAACAGCTTGTCAGAATGTTCAGTTTGGAGGTTGGGTGAGGAAGCGAGCATAGGTTTTGGGGTCACAGGCGGTTCCATGAGCAGGTTGTAAGCAGGGAGATAGTTGAATTTTCCTCTGAACAACTTGGGTGTTGAAAATATCTACAGGCCTTGTTGGTTGTATCTAATTGCAGATTGTATGCCAGCCAAAGGATTGAGTTTGAGTATCTTTTACAGGGTGTATTCCATGTATTCAGATCTCAGAGGGTAGTTGGTAAAATGGACAGGTCCAAAGGGTACACCAGGAAGACAGAAAACTGTGTGCTGTGGGGCAGGGGGGTCAGGAGATCTTGAACTGAATTAGTAGATAGCAAATACAAAATAAGGCAATAGCTGTGTGAGCCAAAATAACATAGCCTTTATTCAAAAATGGTGATAAGGTTTGAGCGCAGGAGCTATAGGCATATATAGCATCCCACTTCCAAACTTAGTATTTCCCATAAAGGCTTCATCAAAATATTGGGAAAATGTGGGTGGGTGGCCAGGAGGCCTGGGTGTAGGAGTAGCAAAATTGCACCTTGGCTGGATGTTCTCTCATTGGTCAGAACGTCCAAATTGGTCACTTGATTTCCTTGATTTTTGGCTGTGGTCACAAGGTTGTGCCCAAAGCCTGGGTTTCTCCTTGAAAGTTGAGTTTAATTGGTTACTTGAGAGGTCTTCAAGCTCATGAAGTTCATGGGGCCACCTTCTCTGCCTCCATTAGGCAATTCAAGAAACTCCTCCTCAGGAACCATCATAATTGAACCTGTACTGGTATTCTGACTTTAGGACTTAGAAGGGCCTTCAGCTCATGGGGGCTCAATCTCAGAAAAACGTGGACAGGCAGGCTCTTGGTCCATGGGGCCAGCGGCCTGCAGGAATTTGGGTTCAGGGTTCAAATCTCACCCTTGGGCCCGGGTTTCCAGGGGTAAAAAATTGTCAATCCTGACACACCTACACAACTTTAAGGAAAAATTCCTCCTAAGAAAAGGATCCAGCAAATGGCCCTCCCCACAGGTTGGAGAGACTATGAAGAGGGACAAGACGTCCCTGCAGGCTTTGTTATCCTCCACAACATCATTGTCCCCATCAAACAATGCAATCTTCTCCATGCTCATAAGCTCCTGAACCCGCCTCCAACTTCTGCAAGCCTGCAGGCGGCCAAGATACCCAGTATTGTCTTTCAACGCCTACACTCAGCAAAAATTAGGGCTTTTGCAGGGTTACGCCAGGAAAAAGCCACCCTCTGGATTAACAGCGCCCAAAGCAAATTCACACAAGTGTACTACCCCCGTAGACTCTGGACCAGCAAATTTTCCCTCTGCATCACAGAAACTGCCTCACACTTTGTAAGTGAATGGCTCAACTAACACCCCAATCAAAAAGAAAAATGGGAAGTTTTCAAAGCTGTGTTCCTTGAAAGATTCACCATGAAGGATTCTGACGTGGTGATTATGACAGAACTCAGAACCTTTAAAATGACAGGAATAATCAAGGATTACATTGCAGTGTATGAAGACTTACGTGACCAAGCTCCCAACACCATCAACTTTGACAATCCTGGACCACAACTGTACTTCTACAATGGCCTCCCCCACACACATCAGACACCAGTTTGATATGAGTTGTTGTAAGAACCTCCAAGACGTATTCTTGGAAGGGAAATGCGCAGCTCAAAAATCTGACAGGCTGCATGTAAACAATAAGCGGAAAGAGAGTCCCAAAGAAAAGAAGGACCCTAAACCCAAAAAGAAAAACAGCCAAGCTAATAACACTCCCCCTTGAGGCAGAAGCTGTCAACTCAGATCAACCATATGAGTACTGAAAACTCAACCAAAGAGGGAAAAGCTCAAGGGAGTGCTTAGGCAAGCCACCCTCCCCCACCTTGCAAGACTTGTCCAGGGACCAAGACATGGACTCAATTACCATGATCCAAGCACCCTCCAGTGATTCTCTAAGGTTTTCTGCCCAAACTGGAAATAAGCTCCTCACTTATTCTTTCCGTTTTTGCAGATATCAGGGCACAGCACTATTTGATACTGGAGGAGACCAATCCATTGTTGACAAGAAATTTGCCAACCTCATGAAACTACCCACAATATGAAGCAACATCAAGAGAGTTTTTATGGCAGATAACAGAAGCACATCAGTCACCAAAGAAGCAAAACTTTTCTGGGCTCAATTGGAGACGTACAGACTACGCTTTGTGGCCCTATCATATCAATTCCCAAATATGACATTATATATAGCTTAGATTAGATGAGTAACCAAACCTCATATTGACTGGGATAGCGCTACCCTCAATATTCAATGAGGCAAAGTACACCACCATGTTTACCCAACTCATTTTGACACGCTTATGAGAGACCACGTGATTGTGAAAATCAATTAAGCAGAAGAGGAAACTGATCCTAGCAAAATCAATTGGAACACCTGCACGTACAAGGTTATCCACTTTAAAAACACAGAAACCAGACATAAGAAAGACTACATCTGAGAGCAGCTGGTCAGAGAATTCCCCTCTGTCTTCTAAGAAGCCTTACCAGGGTTACCACCCAATTGTGGCATACAACACAAAATTGACCTCAAGGGAAGTGTACCAAAGGCACACCCAATCTACTGCCTCAAACTCCAAAAAAATGATGCCCTGAAAGCCTATCTGGACAAAGCCCTTGATAAAGGTCTCATTCAACCTTCAAAATTGCTTTTTGGTGCCGCTGTCTTCTTTGTAGCAAAGAAATTGGAGGGCTCTGCCTAGTCACAGATTACAGAGCGCTCAACAAGGTTACAATTAAAAACAGGTATCTTTGCCCCTTTTTGATGACCTTTTTGATCCCCTGGGGGTCCCAAATCTTCACAAAAATTGATTTGACAGCAGGCTATCACCAAATTTGCTTGAAACCTGAAGGCATTCAAAAAACCGCATTCAGAACCAAGTATGGGTCCTTTGAATGTGTTGTCCTCAATTTCAGTATGATAGACGCTCCCAGCACCTTTGTGACCTTCATGAACAAGGTCTTCAAGGAACACATTGGAAAACAAGCAATCATCTACTTAGATAACATCATCATCTACAGCCCAACCTTAAAGCAACACTGGGAAGATGTCTGCCTGGTCCTCTGAATCCTCAAAGAAAACCAACTCATTGCCAAACTGTCAAAGTGTGACTTTGTCTTGTTGGAACTTCCATTCCTTGGCCACATTATCAGCAAGAACAGAATCAAACCAGACCCAGAAAAGATATGTGTCATAACTAAAATACCATCCCCAAGAAATAAAAGTGAACTCTGTACCTTTCTAGGCATGGTAACCTACATTAGAAGGTTCATAACTGACTGGGGCGCCCTGACAGCTTCTCTCTCAGCCATTACAGGAAAAACAACCAATTTTGTCTGGACACCGCTAGAAGATCAACACTTTTGCCAACTAAAAGAACATATGGTTACCAATCTTATCCTACAGTACCCAAATTGTTAATGAATATATGAGTTAAAAACCAATGCATCTGACTATGCCATAGGAGGGGTACTCTGTATCCAGACGGCAGAAAAGGACTTCCTTCCAGCAGTGTACAAGTCAAGGAAACTGTCTGATGGCAAACAAAGATACCCCATACAAGACAATTAATTGGTAGCTATGGTGCACTGCCTCATGAAGTGGTGATATTATCTGGAAGGAGCACAAACGTTCAAAGTGCCAACCAACCACAAGTCATTGGTGTTCTTCAAGACTCAAAAACACCTATCTAGACAAAAGTTGGATGGATGAGCCTCATACAAAGGTAATCTATGATAATTGAGTTAAACCAGGAAAGAAAATGCTTACTGTAGACAATCTATCAAGGCTATACAGTAAACATGTTCTATGCGCTGATGGGGACCCATATTGGCCCATATTAATCATGGGGAATCCCTAAGAAGGGTTCCCAACTGGCACCCCAATGGACATCCAAGAGAAAGTCCTTAAGAACAAACATCTGTTCAAAAATGTATATGGCACATTACACCAAATACTTCCAAATGGTGACATTGTGCCTTACACCCTGTCAACGCAAAAAAATAACACAATCCTTTGATACCACAGAGACCTGGGGCACACCTGTAGTAGGAACTTGCACAAATATCTCAAGACACGCTACTGGTAACCAAACATGCTAGATGATATCAAAGAAGTACTAGAGCAATGTGAAGTCTGTGAGAAGTATGCCTGAACCAAGGCACCACCCAAGTCAGTATTACCAGTGTCAATCACAAAACCCTTCAAGGTGTGGTCACTGAATATTGTGGTACCAATTCCTGGCTAGAACAAAGGCAAAAAGTACATCATAACAGCTATTGACTATGTTTCAGGAATGACAACTTGATGCTTCTGAATCCCAAAATACAGAACAGGAGTCAAAGCCTGGACAAAACCCTTTTCAGACAGCCAGAACCATAGGCTGTGAACCCAATAACCCACTACCAATTGATAAAGTTGTTGCCAACCTGTCAGGACCCAAACCTTTAACTTTCACACAGGATTCTGAAAGCAAACTACCAGTGCAAGATGCCAGGAATTTCCTAAAAAGTGCCAACACCTGACACTGATGGTTTACTCTGTGAAATGCACAAGTTTCTCAATGAGAGTTATTCCAAACTCCCCCAAAGACCAGGAAGAGGCACTGAACCTGAAGAGGCACACAATACCCAAATCAACAAACAGAAGGATTTGAAGTCTTCTCATCCCAAAGCAGCCAGTGCCAAACCACCAGTACCAAGCGCTACACTGCCATCTAAGACCCCCAATGCCAAACCACCCAAGCTTAGGAAACCCAACCAGGAAATGAAGCCTGGAAGTGTGGTATAAATACCTTCCAGGATGAGATCAATCCCCATTGTCAATTTTAAATAAAGGTTATGAGATATTGGTCTCCCCAATTATCCCGTATTTTATTCTTGTCATCTGCCAGTTAACTCAAAGATATCTGCCCTACTTCCAATCTGCCAGCTATGTACCGCCTGCCAGGTGTCCCCTTTGGTCCTGTTCATTTCACATAGTACCCCCTAAAGCCTGAGTACAAGGACTACACCGCCGACAACATACTAGCCCGGGATCTCTTGGCCAGAACTACAGAGTTAACCAGGTAGAACCAAGAAGGCCCTTGGTACGTTACTAACCCCTGCCTGTTCAGAGATAATACAGCCTCCTTCCTGCCTAGCAATTAGACATGTCACCACCTGTCACCCCCAAACCAATGCCTGCCTCCGCCACCAAGCTTCCCCTGGACCATACCAATAAGCTATTTGGGATTGTATACATTACTCTCACAGGATTAATAGATACTATTGTCCCCACTGCTGGTCTGTGGTCATGGGTGGGTAAGTCAATGTCCTACCTCATTAAGTTAGCACCAATCCTATGGTGTGTCCTCTCCAACCAGTCCGCAACCCGCCAGTTTCCAAACGCTAGCAAGCCAGCAGATCAGGGTTGGTTCTCTGACACCATGTGATCAGGTGGCTGTGGAAAAGGCTACAAAGGAACACAAAGGCAATGATGTGAGACAATTTATTGTAAAAGAGATAATAGCCAAGTTCATAAAACCTGACCTCCTGATCACAGACAGAGGCACCAAACTTAATGCCATTAACACCAATATCTATCTTGCCAAAAATGGAATAAAACACATCATAGCCAGCCCATACAACCCACAAGCAAATAAACAAGAGGACAACTAAATGGTTCACTAGGTGAAGCTCTCAGAAAGTTATCTGCTAATAATCTAAAAGCCTGGTTTGACATGCTGCCAACAGTGCTCATGGTACACAGAACACAAGTCAAATACAACACAGGCAAAATCTCATATGATCTTGTCTATGGGCAAAAGCCTGCCCTTGTTATTAAAACTGCAGGCCCACAATTACCTCTACAAAAGAAGGCACCAGATGACA
This sequence comes from Entomophthora muscae, assembly GCA_014839935.2. NCBI lineage: Eukaryota > Fungi > Entomophthoromycota > Entomophthoromycetes > Entomophthorales > Entomophthoraceae > Entomophthora > Entomophthora muscae. The sequence continues at coordinate 1,210 of QTSX02001266.1, read as the reverse complement.
GTAATCCCAATGTGCAACGTGCTAGAAAAACCCAGGAAGATATGGAAAAGAAAAGGATTGAAAGAGAGGCAATCCCACTGCAGCAGGAAAGATTCCAAGTTGGGGACAAAATCTGGGTTTTCAACCATGATCAGCATAAGTTGGATCCAGGACTACGTGGGCCAGGCATTTTCATGAAGGTCAAACCCAACAATACCTACCTCATCAAAGAAATTGGCGCTTGAAATGAATTGAAATACATTCATCATGATCAACTCAGCCTGTGCAAAATAAGAACAGCTCAATGCAACTCCAAACTTCCTGTTCCCAATGCAAAACTAGATCAATACTAAACCTGAGTCCCTGACACTATCAAGAAAGTTCCCAAGGCTCCACCTTCCAGCACCCCAGAGGGAGATGTCACAACATCTTTGATTACTCCCTCTTGGGGAATTAATGCCCCAAGTAGTTCATCAAATGAGTCACCAAATGGCTCACTGACTAATCATTAAGTCAATGACACACTATCATTTGATCATCTTTTACAGGGATCACACAATCCAGATCTTAAGCAGAACACAACTTGAGTAAGCCTCATGACTTAAGAGGAACATTACTCAGATAAGCCCTATGACCATCATGACGTATATGGACAGTATGTGGCTTCCCATGATACTATATAATATCATATATTCATACCAAATAAAGTATCCTTCTCTTCTTAATTTTCCCCTTTATCTTGTTTATTATACTTTCCAGAATTATATACTCAAGGCTTTAATGATTTTTATCCTTATAGAATACAGGGTTGTAGAAGATACTTTATGGAGGCTGCTTTTTTTAAAAAGGAAGATGGTACTGGATTACAGCGGGGTGAAAGTCCTTTCTATCTGATCCTTTCTGAAAAAGTCAGATCCTCCAAGTTGGAGGAATCTATGGCCCTGGGTGCCCAAGATAGATACCCCCACCCTTTCCCCAATAAAGCAATTTCTTGGTTTTAAAAAATAGCCCTGGGTGCACAAGTTGGTTAAGGCACGCAACTTGGCCCCAGAGGTCCCAGGTTCAAATCCTGTAGATTTTGCCCGCCCTGTCAGGATACCAAGAGTACTGTGGGGCTCCAGTAGGTGAGGGAGGAGTCAAAGCAGGTACTGGCACGGCCCATCAGATGATGGGACTTAACTTTATCAGGTAGGAAAGGGCCTTCCCAGCCACAGCCCAAGGCCTGGCCCCT
>QTSX02001265.1:0-10884 GCA_014839935.2 Entomophthora muscae | reverse complement strand
GGGAAGGGGTTAAAGAGATACCAAGCTAGTGACCCAAAAGGGATCAGGGAAAGCAGATCAGGCAAACAGATAAAGCTTAAACCCAACCCAGGGGATAAGGGAGGGGTCCAGGTCTTTTTGGAGCCCCAGATCCTAGCCAGGGCCTGAAGGTTGTCCAGGCCCAAACAGCTGAACCTTGGAATGGGCTGGGATCACCTGCTCATGCCAACTCTTCCATTCACACCACTAGCAAATGTTCAAGCTCATATGGTGGACAACTGAAAAGGGTACAAGATATATTGGGGGTAAAGTAGGCCAGCCCAGTAACCTTAGAGAGCCAGGTTCATCCTACCAGGTAACAGGAGATGAGCTGCCAGTAAGATGTAGAGCCTTTATGAAGGCGTGTAAATGGTTAAGCATCCTTTAGGGTCCAAACCTCTGCTGCTGCTCAGCAGTGTTCACCAAATTCTTGGGGATACCTCCCTGGGGCCAGATCCCTGGGTGTGGGGAAGTTGCTTGGCTTTAAGCCATCTTCTGTCCCCAAAGTTAATATCCCAGGGGCTTAAAGGTTTTCTCTCAGGTATCCTGGGTATCAAGTGCCCTGAAATAAGGAGAGCAGTACCAGTTGGGTACCCTCCACTTGAACCAGGGCTTGCAGAGCTTGTCCCCATAAGTAAGAGGCCTGACAAGGATCTCTAGGTACATTCCAGCCCAATACAGAAGCCAGCTTTGGGAAGCTCTTTGGAGCCCAAAGCCAACCAGGAAACTTTGGCTGGTGCAACTAAGCTCTCCATCTCCTGGGCAAGGTGGCCAGGTATTGGACTCATGTATCCTATGCCTGGAATGTTCTTTAACTTGGCTTAAAGGTTCTCTCTTCATCCCCAAATCAAGGTTGCTGTGGCAGCATCTCAGGAGGAAGAGGCAGTGATGAGCCTGTATGTGAGGCTGTTTTGCAGGCCTGATGTCAGGATTCTCCTTCATTATTCATTTTGCTGCTAGTATTTTTGCAAAGGACACCAACTTTATTTTATCTCTACCTTGGTTATCATTACATCAGTTTTCTCACCAAACCTTTCCCCTTTTCACTTCCTTATTTGACTGACAAATTTTATCTATTTTAACAGTTAGTTTCAATATTTGAAGCTTACCTTGTTCCTCAGACAATTCTCAAACCACGGACCTATATGTTAGTTAGTTTAAAATCAATTCTAAAGTCAATTACCTTTTTGCTTTTTGCTCACGCACATCAGCGCTTCAGACCAGGTTTTCCCGCTCTTCTGCCGTCTTTGCTCTTCTTTTGATCTAGCCAAAACAACCAACCTCTTTCTAACCTTCTCCTTTACCTTGAGGTTAAATTTACCAAGTTAAACACAATTTACAAGTTGTTATCACCTCAAATTCTTCCATTAGGACAACTAACTAAACTTGGTTATGTTCTCTCTCCTTTCCAGTCACCTCAATCAAAGCCAAGTTAATAAATAGCCTGAGTTTTACTCAGTCTCAACTTTAAGTTGAGATTATTTGAATTGCACCTCCAAAAAGGTACTTATTAGGTTTTGTGGCTTGTGTTTTCTTTTTCTTTGCCATTGCAATTCCCATCTTAGATCCATTATATCATTTGGCTATATTTTTCAGCAGTTAGGAAGTTTTAATGGTGGTACTCACAATTTGGTTGTGGATAGTTTTACTCCACCAGCAGGTGGTGACACGTTTCCCAGACCTGGAATTTGACTTCTTAACTAAATCATCAGTCATTAAGACTGGCCTTTATTTTATTTTCTTAGGATTAATAAATTGCCTTAGCCCTTACTTTACATCATATAAACTCTTAGGTGCCTTTATCCAGTTATTATTGCAAAACCTACCCACCTTTCTATATTTGACTAATATAAGCATTATTGGTTTAAAGGCTTTAGCTTACAATAATTTTCCCCAAGCCTTAAGACCTTACACCTGAGCTGATGTTGTCCAGGTAGAGAACAGTTTCTCAAGAGAGGTAGATGTTTGGGCTTTGTTTGTTTGCCCAGCTGTGGTGGCTAGGGTTTGCTCAACCAAGGTGATCAGGGTTTGGCTTTTGCCTTGGTGATTATTGAGGTGGCCCCTTGCTGATGCTTTGGAAGGGTAGAGGAGTTGTGTACCCTGGGATGGTTATACTAAGAAGTTTAAGCATCCTAAGGCTATTAGGGGTGAAAATCCAGCAAGGGGCCTGCCCTGAGATGGATGTGCTGGGGTAGCACTGAGATCCTGATTTTAACTGGGGTGATAATACAGTTGGGTTAATTCACCTGTAAAGGAGGTAAATCTTCTCTCTAAATGGCTTTAGGGTAGATTTAAGGAGGTCTTAAGGTTTCTGGGCAAGCATAGATATCTCAGATTCATCACCAGGGTGGCTTTCCAGAGTTACAGTTGCCAAACTCAATAACTTTAAGGTTTCTGGGAAGTGAAGCTGGTTACTTTTCACTTGAAAGCTCAAGATAACCAATTAGGTGAGTAAACCAGTAGTAGTGCATAATATATGCTTGCTTCTGATGACCTAGGTAGAGGCCACTAATGGGGGTCAAGTCTAGGTAAAACTCACTTGGGAGACTTATTGCCTGAGTCTTAGTGGTTATACCAATGATGACCAATAATTATAGCCAGGGTGGAGGTCACTCATAAGGGCTTGATAAGTTGTTTGATGACTATGATAAGTACTGGGCTAGTAGGCTAAGGGAGGGAAAAATACAGGGGACTGTTATAACATCTCCCCAAAGTATTTTCTGAGGAAAAAGGGTGGGATGCTCTGCCCTGACTTTGCTACAGCAGCAAAATCAAGAAATGATGCCAAGAAAACACAGGAAAGGTATTCTGTAGTGATTCCCTATGATGGATGGAGGTGTTTTTCTACAAGAGCAGGATACACAGCTGGTTTGGTAGGACAGTTTCCCTGTATTTCACTACAAGAGTAAAGATCTTAGCAAAACGTCAAAGAAGATTAGACAGAACAGTTTAAATAGTGCTTTATGATATAAATTGGTCAATGCTGCATGCTGGGAAGACTGGGGCTGGAACAGGGGACTGGCTAATGCTTTGGTGCACAAAGTTTCAATGCTGCAAGCAGATTGAGTAGTGGGAATCAATTTACTAGTTGGATCACGTTAAAGCTTCAGAAATGGTGAAGTTTTGGCTGCTAAAGGTAGGAGGCTGGCAGAAAAAGTTGAAGGGGCCTTTTTAAAAATCTTTAGATTACAAGCAGATCTTTATATAGTGCTTGATATTCATATCAATGGTTAAATGTCTGGATTGTATTAACAAGATGTATTCTGAAGTGTTCAGAAGCCCTTGCTGAAAGAGTAGCTGGTCAAAAGGTCTCAAAAACAGTGGCAAATCAGAAGGTTTTCAAGGGCAGTAAGAGAAGAATAAGAACAAGAGCATGTAATTGACCATGAGCAAGTTATTTCACAGAGGGTTTCTAATAGGATCTTTCTTCTGTGTTAATAAAGACTTTATTAACCCCAATTCTCCTTTTGAACTCATCTAATGATCAATCTTGTCCTTTCTATAGAAAAAGTATTCCTGAGGATGCCACCTCAGCCCAGCCAGTCCCCAGATTTGACCCAGGATACACCTTGATGACCTCTCAGGATCAGGACAATATGGTTTCCCTGAGAAGCTAATCCTTATCCAGTTCAGGGGAAGGGTTAAATGCTGAGGAGCATGGGTAGCACAATTTAAACTCTATCAAAATGTTATCCCAATAAGGGCTATAAGGCTCTAAGGGGTCCCTTGGCACAAGGGCAAGAACAACCAGTCAACTAAAAGCTATGCATTGGAGGTCAAGCTCTTTAACAGGGGTCTAACTTTATGTAAGATGTTTGAGACTAAAGCTGGGTTTGGCTGGTACTTATAAGTTTTATGGGTATGGAAGTAAGGGGGAACTTCTATTGACCTGGGAGGCTGTGTAAGAGGCAATGAATGGATGTTTGATCTAATTTGGGGGTAGGTGTTAGCAAGATAATAGCTGGGTAGACTGGTATTATAGATCATCTTGGGATGACAATCCAAGGTTCATGTTGCACTGGGGGTTTGAACTTGAGAGGACATGGCAGGAATCTTTATAAAAAGATTTTTGAATTTATTTAGCCTGGTTTAGCCTTCAGAATGGATAAGGTGATCAGCTCATGGTTCTGGGAGAGATGATTGAAAGTATTCTTTCTGATTTGTGGGAGATGCTGAAGTGGCGAGGAAATCAGGTTAGTTTTAAGAAGGACCTGGATAATCTTATTGGGAAAAGATAGCTTATCCAACTTGGATAATGAGATCCAACCTCTAAGAAGCTGAATGGAATGCTCAATTTATACTCATGTCAAAGTTATACAATCAAGAAGGAAGCCTGGGATGGTATGTGGTTGACTTTGTCTATTCTGGGTAATTGGGAACTGATAGGGGGTAAGGGATATAAGTGCATCAGGATTGTCACCAAAGAACTACCTCTGCTGAGAATTTTTTAAAATCTGGGATATTTTCATTACCAACATCAGCTATCAAGATAATAAGCTTAGTGAAGGGGTAATGGTGAGGAGAATATCAGAAGCCCACTGCATATGGGGTCAGATGGGTTCAACTTTTATTGGGAAAATAGGGCTAAATTAGATAGAGGTTGTTCACATAACCCTAGAAGATCAAGAATCCAGATACTTAAGACATCCTTTGGGGTAGAGGGAAATATCTATCCTTTAGTTGAAGTTAATCCAATAGGTCAGAGGTTGAGGCTATATATAGACTAGGTTGCTAACTATGAACAGGATTTGAAACCCAAGGTGGCCTAAACCAAGCTGGATTTTAGGTGTTTAAAGTAGCTGTGATTCCTCTAAATGGGGGTCTTGACTTTATACCATCTACAATGGCCTTCTATACTAACCCCCATTACTGATGTTAAATGTGCTTGTTCTCTTCTAAATTGGTAAGTTGATAAATAACCCTTTGTATATATTTTGTCTCTGTACATCAGAGGCTGAGGGGGTTTAACCTGCATTGTAGATTACATGTAATTCAAGATCCCTCTGAGGATTTGCTTTTTAATTTTTAATGGTTGGATCAAACTTACTTTGGAAGTTAAGGGATGTAGTGTTACGGAGTTATTTGGCGCATCGCTGGAACCTTGGACGGTGAATTAGCTTAGAATGTTGTTGGTATGAGGTTATTACAGGTATATGAAGTAATATTCTCTTAAAATAGTAAGAAAGTCATATATTTCTAATGTTAAACATCAAAAGTACTGTTAATGACTAGTTTCAGCACCCTCCCTTTATGTTGAAATATTTGGTCAGGAGATTCGTAAGTTAGCTTTGTGGTATGTACATTGGTATGTATATTGTAATTTTAAGGGATCATTCATGCATGTTATTTTGGTTAAAGGTTATAAAGGGGAAGGGAGGGGTGAATTGGAACTCATTGGAGGGGAAGTATGGGTTCAAGTCTGGAAAGGGAAGCCATATCGGATACATGGGCGGGAAGTAGGCCATTGGCGGGGGGTTTGCATTGACCCTTGAGTCGCACGAGTACAGCTCAAAGATCTGATGGCTCTCGGAAAGTTCCCGCTTGACCGGGGGCGTGGGGCTGGTTGTCGGCTTCTTTCCGGAGTAGATCCGCTTGATCAGGGGGAGGTCTTCGGTGTTGCCGGGGGAGAAGTGTTCGTGGTAGAAGCGGCACCAGTTGTCGCGGCCGCGGCCCCGGAACTTGCGGCCATCGGAGGTGCGTTTGAAGCCATAGAGCTAAAGGTTAGTAGTTTAAGGAGAGTTGGTTACGTTTAGTTGGCGAAAGAAGGAGGCAATAGTGGTGTTCTTGAAGTTTTGTTTCATGAGGTTGGTTTCAAAGAAGCCAATGTTGTGGATGATGAAGCCGGCGCCGTTGGGGTCCCAGGAGATGGCATTTCGGTAGGAAGGGTCAGAAAGGAGTCTATTGATTAGTTGTGTTGATGCATGGTTACCTGAAGAGAGAATTGATAAAAGGGGAAATCTTTGACATGAGGAGGAGAGGATTGGTGATTTGTTTATATTCAAAAATATATTCCACTAAACTTCGTGTTTCAAATGCCACGCTGAGTGGGAAAGATCTGGATTTGGACATTTAATCAGATATCGTGGTCTCAACCCTGCCATCTGAGTTAAGCATCGGGATGTGCTTGATTTTAAAATTGAATTTAAATTGGTTTTAAATAAATTGATATCCACCAGTGATTAGCTTGGCTCATTCAGGATCGTTCTGGTTGCTCAAAAAGTACAAGAGGTGATTTAAAGTGACGATCATTTGTTTAATACCACTTATTTTTCGGGTATCTCCTAATACTTGAGTTGATTGAATACATTGATCCACATAGCCTCAGCTACCCAAAAACATAAAATTCGACACCACAACCGAATTGAAAACATGCATCTTGAACGTGGGATTGTAAATCACCGTATCCAATTCAGGATTCATCCTGAAGATTAATCATATTTCTAACCAATCAAATCGAGCCAGATCTTTGCTGGCTCCCAACTTATCCAGCACAATCCAATGGTTCACTTGGGCCTGTCCCCACGATGTAGTTTCATCTATTAAACTTACATTTATTAAAGTTACATTTATAGAAGTTGGCTTTTAATTTTGATTTATGTGGAAGGGATGTATCTATCTGCGAATTCTGAATCGGGGAAACTTCTCATTAGATTTTCCAACATGTCGCACTAAAGTTTCAATGCTGCATGAGTTAAATTAACTATTCCCAAGTTTGAAAAGGCAAAGCCGATCATTCCCTACCGTCCAAGTATCCCATATCTTGATAAACGATATCTCCAGATGAAGCTGTTTGGATATCAAGGTTTACTTAATTCCTTATTGTTTGGCAACAACTGCAAGAATATTTTTCCTTTTTTTAGCCTATCTCTATGCTGCATATATCCTTATTAATTGTTCTACTCGCCATCCAGCAGCACAGTATCCAAAACATTTCACTCCCGAACCAAACCATTTTGAAGCCCAGCATGAAGCATTGGCAACTAACCAGGAGCCGTGTTTAAACTTTGAACCAACGATCCATTTAATAGCTTTACAACCACATCTCCATGGTTTGAAACGGCAATAAGGATTTAAGCACTTCAAACCAAAGCTGCCAGGCGGATTTGAACGCCCGAGTGAGTTATCCAGCCAGAGGGTTGACATCTAATAAACGTTGGTCGGAATCGGACCTAACTTACCACCTTGCAGAAGGATCCAATCAAATCTGGCCATGCATCGCACCAAATCACCAAGGGTTGTAAAATCCTTCCCTGCCAATCAATCATCTCACTCATCCCAAGAATGCATTCTACTTTAAACCCTCCAGTAGGCAGACGATGGATTATAGCCTACATCTATGACTTAAAGCCATGATATTCATCCGCAATAACATCCCTCAACCCACCACAATACCCATAACCCCTCAGGAACCAGGCATTGAATATCATTGCAACTACACCTGCCGAAATTCCAATACACACCCCAGGAAACCAACTTGAACTGGATTTAACCCTGACGGCTAACCACGCCTGCCCAACCCAGCTAGACCAGCATAGCTACTCATTCAGAACTATACATGCCAAGAGAAACCCAACCCATCATTATAAACATACAACCAGATCAATAAATATGGCAAGGAATGGCTGCCATCGGGAACTGAGCAAACTTATAACTGTCATGGAACAAGTTTTCAAACGCCCAAGGGATGAAAATGATTACCTTTAGGTGGCCATTTTACTGCAGCTGCAACATGGCTCAATCCAAGGTTAGCCATCTATCAGTGAAACTGACCCTTCCTCAGGTTAAAAGTCAAGATATTCTGATACATCAGTGCTATAGCCTGTGAAGATAGACAAAAACTACCTCAACCTAATTTTGGAACTGTAGGGGTAACCCCAGCAAGGTTCCAAACCAAACAAAGATACCTGTGACCTGACTCAATCCTCCCAAGATCCAAAGTCAAGACTCATCAAACTGAATCTGCCACACAAGACATCATGACCAACTAGCACCATATAGGAGCACATACAATTTACCAGGAGTACCCCCACACTGTCACAGTAGATTCCATAATGCCAGGAATTATCTGCCCAAGTGAGAAAGCTCAAAAAGCTGGAAATCTGTTAACAAAATTAACTGATTTAATAGATTTAAATCAAACAGTTGATTGAAAATGGATTACAGCTGCTCCGGTCTACCAGTATTTGATTCCCCCTTGCAAGTTTATGTTGATAAATTGACATAATATGAGAGTCACCAGATATGATCTTATTAATCAGCACGGCCATCAGAAGTTGGTCACAAGGATTCTTTGCAAACTGGACTAAGTATTCACTTGAAAATGCAAAAGGAATAGGAGCCAAGGATCCAGGTGGTATTGCTTAGTTGAATTTTGATATATATTGAATACTTTTCACTGTTTCAACTCTTAAGAGTTGAGTCCTCCCAAAATTTTACTCAATAAAAATCAATATTCCTCTAATATAACTTTATTTTGAAATGTATCCTGTAGTTGGATTGTTACAATACATTTCCTACAATTTAATTCTTAGCCAGATTATTACTGGAAGATGGGGGCCTGCCATTGGTACTTTGTTGTTATTGCCGCCAAATGTTAATTCAATGCCTGTCAATCTCAGAGCTGTTCCTCCTACCACAAAAGCTGAAACTCATGTGCTATCCCAATGTTCTGAATTTTATGCTGAAGATACTCTGATTCTCTTACAGTCCATTTATCTTGGGCTCTTTTGGTTAGGGTTAATTATTTTACTTAACCCTAGTATCTCATTTGGAAATTTCACAAAATGGTGTTTGAAGCTGCGTTGGTGGTAGATCATTAACTCTGTGTGGATCTGGGGGGTGATTCCTCACCACCTAGAGACTGCTTCTTATTATCCAACAATTTCTGTCACACACACAGTATGGACATCCAACTGACCCCTGGTACTGCTACATTTACTGTATAACATCTTCTTCTCCAAATAAAGATAGCCTCTATTCCAACTGCATTTCCCTTTGGGTACCCCTGCTGATCCAGAACATTTCTGGCATAAAAAACCCATCCCAGGCTAGACTGAGATGGAAACAGCTTCACTTCAAGCTGCATCTAACCCAACAAGGATATTGGCCAAACCTGCCCTTGGACAAGGAATATCAGCAACCATCAGCATTTAAACCGCCTGCATATCAACTGTCCAGGTATCCACACTCTTTTGGTATTCCTTTCAGCAGACCCAGTTGGCCACTTTAGCTACAGCCTCCAGACTAATCTGGAGATAACCTCACCACTCCAGTGGCACAGATACCAGATGTTTAAACTGTGGGGAAAAGCCAGCTTTGGCGCTGACTGAGACCTGGTGTGACAATCCACATGCCAGCAGCTTTACAGGTGTGGTTTGATGTTGCCCAAGAAGAGTTTCCTGAGAGGGGTAGGTGCTGGCAGGTTGGTTTTCTTCAGGGTAGCCCTCTACTGGTACCTGGGACGGGTAAAGCAGGTACCCAGGGATGGTTATGCTAAGGCAGTGTTAAGTATCCCTAGACCGGCTGGGGATAACACAGCTGGGGTTCCCCTACAGGGGGAGGATCCAAGTTAATGTTCCCCTTCCAGCTGGCCAACTGGGGGATAATATTGTTGGTGATCCCTGGGACAATGGAGGGATAAAAAGCCCTGAAGCCCAGATATTAGATGGGGACAGCTCATCTGGGTTTCTCTTATCTCTAATAATATGGGAAAAGGTTTCCTGACCTGTGCCTTCTAAGTGGCTTTAAGGAGTTGCCTCTCTGCCACTGGTTGACCATGGGGGCCAGGATAACCCAGGATGACTTTCCAGAGAAACCACTGCTGGACCCAAGGTATTGGAGAAATGATTGGGAACCAAAGCTGGTTGATCTGAAAATCCCAAGCTGACCACTTGGGGAGCAAAGAAAGGAAAGAAATCAGAAGAAAAAGAGTGAATGCTTGCCTTGGAAAGCCTTGATGAAGGACATCTATGTTGGCTAAAACAGAGGGAGAACAGCCCAGGTGAAATCCATCTGATTGGCTAGAGAGATTCCCAGATGAAGGACATCTACAGGAACTAGCAATAGAGAAGCCCATATAGAGGACATCTGTGCAGGGGCTAGAGAGAGATAAAGAATAGAAGGGAAGGATGAAAGTCATCTATAGTGGCCAAGGAAGAGCTTGACAAGAAAGAGAGTAATATCAAGAAAAAAGTTCAAAAGAGATAAAATAAATAAATGAGGAGGAAAAATAATAATAAAGGCTTATCTATTTACAGGAAAAGATAGGTGGGTAGGGAAGGTTTGAGCTGGACCAGGGAGCCAGTTGACGTTGTGGTGCGCAAAGTGCTAACATTTTGAGTGGTGGGAATTGATTGCTCAGTTGGGATACAGTGGAATTTCATAAACAGTCCAGCTTCAAGCGCTGCAGTTGCTGGTTGAGTCAAGGGCATGTTTACCAATGAATATTGTTGATTGGAAGCCAAAGCTTAAAGTATTATTGAGAAAATGGTGAATCAATCTTTTAAGCTTCTGAGAAAGAAGGAGTGTAAGCTTAATTTGTTATAGATGTCAGGAATTCATTCTCTAGGAAACATACCACCAAGATGGTGTATGGCCACAGAGGTATTCAAACCAGTAAGCAACGTCTCAATGGGAACAGAGACCATTTCCATGTGGAATATCTCCCCAAGCAAGCAATATCTCCCCAAGAGGGGATTGAATCTACCAAGGAAGAATTAGGCTCCCAGGTAGCTGATTAAGAAGGCCAAAGACAAGAGATAGACTAATGTGGGTGTCTGAGCCTTGTTGTTGGCCATAAACATGTGTGATTTATCTGTAAGAGGAGGTACTAGGGACAAGGGCGTGGCAGTGTACCAAACACCTGGT
>QTSX02001264.1:0-10954 GCA_014839935.2 Entomophthora muscae | reverse complement strand
TGCTTGGGTGTATTTTATCACCAATTCACACAGTAAACATATGTACACCAAAAGTCAACTCACACCATTTTGTTTGTGAATCCATGTATTTTGGATTGTATTTTGAATGGTTTTTCTTTGCGTGTGAGCACTTCTTTGCTTATTGACTCCTTTTGCCCATTAATGCCAAAAATCCCTGTTAACAGAGTGTATATTTTAACCTGATAGTTGGAATTGGCTTAAATCTTAAATCATTTTGTTTAAATCTGAGGTATTTTTGGTTGTTTCCATAGCTTCTAAAACTACTATAATTAAAGGATTAATTTTTAGCATACTAATTGTATCCAATGTTAGCTACTTGATATCATATTTTTAATTTTTGTTGTTCCATTATTTCTTGGTGTGAGATTAGGCTGATTGACCACAAATGATCAGGCTAATCATTGCATGCAGATCTTATCAGTTACACCCTGTATTATCACTAGATTATTATTCTATTATGTGTAGTGATTATATGTTATATAATTGCACGTCTATTATAATTGATATAACAATTATACTGCGTATAAACGCTTGCTGCTATAGTTATTATCACTGACTAAACGCTGTGTAATCTTCAGATCATCAATCATATATCTATCAATCCATCCTACTGGTTGTTGTATCAACTCAGTCCCACCCAGCCTGAAAGGCGTATCTGAGTATATCAAACAAGTGATATGTGAATGGCTAGGTTATACCAAGTTTGGATCAGTGTTACATGGTATATAATCAAGTCCTTATTAGTTTGGGTCAGCATTATACAGCAGATAATCCTTGGGTTGATATTGGATCAAGTCAGCTATTATATGGCGTATAATCCCCAATTCAAACCATCATATTAATAAGCAGAAGGCTTGCCATCCAGAAAAGGATCACTGATTAAGCCCTAGAAATAGGAAACAGGAATACCAGAATTCTACCTTCCAACGTAGGAGGACTGAACAGGTATTATTTCTAAGCGTCAACAAAATATGATGTAGTTTCCTAGTGCCATAATAGGCGCGTAAGATATAGCCAATCAATAATTGCCAGTAGGCTAGCTCAAGAAGAGTGTAGGCTGTAGCTGGAGTGCCATGTATGCCTTGTAAAGGCCAATAGCAGCACACATACCAAGGATAACCAATCAGGATAGGCACAGTCAGCAAAGATGGACCTATTGCAAAGGTAGACACTGAGAACTGTCTGAAAAGACAAGAAGAAGGGTTGTTGTAGTATATATTGATACAGACACCTGAAGAGATGAGAGGAAGTTCTTAGTTACACCAGATAGATTACAGCCACTGGCTAGATTGTACTCCAGTTTCAATAAACATAGTTATCTTCAAAGTTCTATTCTATTGTAGTCTGTAGTGCACTTGCATAGGATTAGATAGAGTACATTGGCAAGGCTAACGTCCATCTGTAGCTTTGAACATACCAGAAATAACATAAGTTGCTCAACACTTGGCTTGATATTAAAGTTTTTATCTCTAGAATTTCACTCTAAAAGTTAGATATTTCTTTTAAGTTTTTTTGTATTTTCTAGTATTGTTGAAATATTAAGATTTAAGTTTTATTGGCTTATAAGTATCTTGATTGGGTTGTTGGGTTATCCTATTTTTTATATTAGGGTGTTTTCATTCTTAAAGTTATCCATTCCATTTCTCAAAAGGCACAATTTTCCTTCTCTAGGGTTCTGTTGAATTATGATACCAGCTTCCAGAGTGAAACCATAGAATCTTTTGCCCAGATAGGCTTATTTTCTTTCTAAGAGCTTACAGTTGATCAGAAAATCCTTTCAAATTTTGCACTTGGAAATTTACCTGTTAAGTTTCTAATGGAAGGCCAACCATAACATCCATACCCATCTTTCTGAGGATATGTGGTGTGACTTAGGTATATTCTTTATACAATCAAGGCCGGGCTGAGAAAGAAATAAAATTTATTGATTAGATATAAAATTTAAGATTTCTTATCACAATAGGGTGAATATCCATATTTTTGGTATTTTGTACTCAAAAGGAGGTAGAGTTTAGGCTTGTGGTGAGAAATTTAGATTGGATCCTGATTTTGGCCAGAATTTGGATGTCAAAACTGGATCCTCTCTGGAACATTTGATTCCGCTAACTTGGTGATCTGTTCTTTTAGAAAGGATCTGAGTGAAGAATACTTTCTTTCCTCCGAAAATCAGTGGCACCTGCTTAGCATCTGGTAGAAAAGACCAGGCTGAAACCAAGGGGGTGTGACATTTATAACAATGAATCAAAAAGCACAATATAATTGAAAAACGATTTTTTATTTTTAAATAACCTTTTGATTTGAAATTTTATAAATTTATTTTATTTTAAGGTTAACATGAAACAATCTCATTGTACCATTAACCATAGATTAAGATCTAAAACAGATCGTCCACCAGTGGCAAAAGTTAGGCCCTGCTCCAATAAAACTGGGTAAGTCTAACTATATTAGGATTGGGGACAGATTTGATCTGGGAGGCTTCTTCTTTATAAAGTAGCCATCAGAGTAGATATGTTGCAACCCTAGTGGGATTGCTTTCTTGCAAACGACACAAAGTTTATAGGAGTTAGCAGAACCTTAACACCAGTATCTTTAAAAGTGATAGTTAATTATATAGGCTTGGAAAAAAAATCTATTTTGTATATTTCAACTTGCCAATGAATAGGTGGTTGGAACATGACAAACTTTTTAGTCTATTCCTTGCTATTACTATGAGCTTCGATAAGCTCCTCTGATTGAAAACTTTAAGAATCCCTCTTACTGTGTTACAGACCTTACATCTACTGATGCATGGCGGCTAGAATTTCAAAGCAGATCTTAAAACATGCTAGAATATTCTCTCAGGACTATCAAGTGACTGGTTTTAAACAATTTTAAAAAGCCTCTGCTTGGCAGCCAATAAAAAAATGCGTTACTTCATATATAAAAAATCATATTTTAACTTGACTTTCAAATGCTTTTTATTTTACTGGGGATATCTCTGGACAATGTATTTGCTCTGACCAGGGACCCAAAGTTTGGTTTAAGTAGCAAGGTGTATTGTAACCTTCCATCATCTGATATGGCACTTGCTAAAATTGTTTTTCTTGTCCTCTTTGTCTGCCTTGTTGCAATTGCTGAGTTTGCCTTCCAACTTTACCGTGCCACTCTATTTGCCCGTATCCCTGAGTTGGGTTCTTCCTCTCCAGCCTCCAACAACACAATTGCTTTGAAGTAGTTTGAGCTTGAAACCAATCTTTTTTGAATTTAACCCAAAATAAATTGTTTCACTATTTTTAAGAATTACTGGGTTATTAATAGGAAGAGAGCTATTTGCAGTTATTATCAAAACTTGAAAGTAATTCTAGCTAAACCTATCAAACCCAATATGATGCATTTAGCCATCTTGTATGCTAAAAATGGTGGGGCTTATTGTCAGCATTATAAATTAAGGGGTTTACCCCTTAAATATATCAGTTAACAGATAGTATAAATAGTCATAAACATCAAAATCGTTTTACAATAGCTCAAGAACTAAATGGGCAACTCCCTTATTTATAAAAACCTTCAACCAACCAAGCTTTTTAATCCTGTAGAAGTCTACCATTTTATTTTAAACCTTTTTAATCAACTGTTTAGAACCCTTTTAACTTGTTTCATCACCATAGTTTCAATTTTAATCCCACAGGGGACCAATGACCTTGTAAGTAGGGGTTACCCTTTTTATTACATAAGTGATTTCAACTTTTTATTATGTACTTGCTTCAGTTCTGATGGTATTTTTCTGAGAATCAAAATAGGATAATATGGAAACATTACCAGCGTTTTAAAATTTCATTAATACCATAAGATCAGAATCTATTTCAGGTTGGATTTAAATGTAAAATGAAAAGGACAAACCCCTTTTCAAGTTTTTGAAACCTTATATGAAATTAAAGAGCTGAGATCTCAGCATGAATCTAATCAAAATAACTCTGAACAGATGAGTCAGGGCCCAGAATGCCCTAGACAATCAGCTAGCCTTCCTGGAGATAAAACAATCAACAGTGTGAGAAGCATTACCAACTGCTTTCCTAGAAGAAATCCCACCTTTTCTGACTGCAAATGGCCTGGGGTTTGAAAGGACCATGTGCTGCAAATCCCTAGCATTGAGATTAAACACAAAATCAGGTCTGTTTGCTATTGGGAAGTGATTAATTGGGAAAGCAATTGTTTGATTGTGCAATCAGGTGCTCAATTGCTTGTGGGCTCTAATAATAGCTGTGGCACCCCAGCATGCTGCAGCCAAACCCATGACCATGGAAAAGCAGTCAATATCCTTCCCTCCCCAGGTCCCAGTGCGCAATTTCCCTGCCATTTATGCAAGTTTGACTGAAAATGATGCCACCAGGCCTCTGGTGGCACAAAAGGCTAAGTATTCCTCAGTAAGTATAAGTGGTGAGGAGGAGAAGCCTTACTCACTGTTGATATATTAAATAAACAACTTTATGCCCAGGACCCATTATTTTCTTGCAGGAATTATCTATTTTTGCACCAATATAATCATTCTGTTTACATCTGTTTTCAAATCCATCACACAATACAGCCATGCCTATCTGTTCCCTCCTGGCTCTGCTCCTGTCACTTTGGGTAAGCCACATTGTACCATTGATTTGGAGTTCTTCCACCCTCACCACCTGAATCTTTCTCCTGGCCACTCTATAGGGCCAATTATGCCTATCATGAAGGAGATTCCCTCCACTCCCCCCTTGCCCAATGTGCCTCCTGCCTAAGATTTCAGCAAGTTGGGGTTCATTTACATCACAGTATTGGGGCTGACCAATCAGGTTGTGCCCCATATTGGAAGTTTGTGTCCCTTGGCTACAGCTGTGAATTACATTGTCAGGATCACACTATTTGTGTATATGGTCTTTCAGGCCCAGCCCACCTCCCCTGTGGGAGTCCAGCCAGACTCTGGTATGAGCTGTGACAAGATGCAGCAAAAGATTCAAGCAAAGTGTTTTTCCATTCAAAGAAAGGTGAAAATAAAGCTTGGTACATAAATCAGATATTTTGTTGGGATTTAAAAAGGATTTTTATTACCTATTTAGATATAGAAACTGTGTTTTTGTTACCTGACAAAGTTCAAATCAGAAAGGGAACCCTGTGACTTGACTCAGTCCACCAAAGACTCATAGCTAGGAAAACCAATCCAAGCCTTTCAGTTGAGCTATCATAGATTAATACTTCCATATATGGAGTGTAACTTGTTTCCCAAGGCTAACACCCCATATATTAGTAATACATATATATTTCTGAATTCCACACCAAAAACTATATACCATCTTCTTCTAAAACAAAGAATTGTCTATTCAAATATTGTTTCCCCCTTTATAGAAAAATCTGCAAAAAGTAGAACAGCTATAAAAATTATAGTATAGATGGACTGTTTATCCTAATTTTGAGCTGATAAAATAACCAGCCCATAGGTCATTCTTTTAAAGGTAATCTATTTCCTATTAGCTGTGCCACTTTGCACTTTAAATATTTGATTTAATTTCCCTACCAATAAATTTAAAAACTTCCATCACTTTCATCAAAAGAAATCTAATTTGATCTTTATAATAAAAATCCCTTTATAAAATTGTGCATTTATGCAGTAGGGTTCAAAGCTATGGCGCTAAGCAAAAAAAACTCATATGTAAGCAAAGACAACTGAGATTTAAACAAAACCAACTCATCTGTAAACATAATTAATGGATCTCAGAACAGGGTTGAATTGAACCCAAATATATTTTTAATCAATATAAATTCAAAATTTTAAATTTTGTTTGAATCTGACTTGATTTTGCTTACAGCTGAGTTGGTTTTTTTACAGATGAGCTTTTATTTGCTTAGCACCATAGATTTAAAAACTGCTCTACAAGTTCTAACAAAAAATTATGAAACAAAAACCTACAGCCCTGTTTCATTTGAAGTTCTAGAAAGCATCTCCTGCTGGGGCTTTTATGCCTCCTTCCTGTTAACTTGATTTTTAACTGTATTTTTGCCAGCCACTGGGAAAATGTCCTGTAAAACTTGTCCCTGAACTCTGCCAACGTTGATCACATCTAAGAAGAAATGGAAGGTAAGCAAATCATGTCTCCCAATGTCCTGAATTCTATTCTGAAGATCTTTTGCTATCCTCCCAATCGCTATATCTTGCCATGGTATGATTAGTCTTGGTCATTTTTCTTGATCCAAAGGTTAGCTTTGGGAGTTTCACCAAACAAGGTTTTTGTCTCTGTCTTTGGCTTATCTTCAGTGTTTTGTGAATATGGATCTTTATCCCTCATCAAGAATTTGATTTTGGATGTTACTATCTCACCATTTCTGTCACAGATTTGGTTGGTTTTCATGTGATAGATAAACAACTTGTGAGTGAGTTTCTCCAAAAAATTGAAGGTTAATGTGACCTTCTTGTAATCACAAGTGTGTGTGATAAACTTGATGAGGATAAAATTCTTGATGTCCAGGATTATCAAGTGCTTGGGTTTTTTTGGAGGAAGTTAGCAACTCATCAGGCACTGCCAAGTCATACATAACAAGAACTTGGTTGAAAACACAGTGATTTTTTTCAGCCCCTTCACAATTCAATAGTACTGTGGCTCCTCCTTAGTGATCTCTTTATTAATTTCACTTATGTAAGGCTTGTGGCTGATATCTAGAACAGGTTTTACACTCTCTATAGTGATATTCAGTACTGAATCTTGGCAATACATAGTTGTGAACACCAAGGGCACTATTTCAATAGAGTTATTGTTCAATGTTATAGTAGTGATAACTTTAGTGGCCTTCTTGGAAAGTTTGGGTATCCTAATGTCAATTATACCTGTTCTACCAGTCTGGGTGTCCTGAGTTTATTGCTTTGTCTGTGTGGCTCGATGTTTCACTCCCCAACTCAGAGCTACTCCCTTATTCTGCCTCCTGGATAGCAACCACACTATTTTTGGCTCCACAATAACATACTTATTTTCAGTGTACTCTGTTGGTTCTTGTTTCTCATTTGTTTTGATGAATCCATTTTGCTACCAAATAAAATTTAAAGCAAAATTAAATTATATCACTTCAACTATATAATTTAATCAATTATTCTTTATTTGCCCATATACAGAAACCCCAAAGCTTGTTGTCCCTATCAACTATTTCATATTAGTTTACTGTCAGAAGCATCCAAAAGGATTCTCTTGGACAAGACTATTTTGAAATGAGGGTTTAAATAATCCTGACATTAATTCAGAGAAAATCTTTTCACTATATGGGACTGCTGTTTGTGGGAATTACTTGAAAATAACTTCAGCTGGCTTGATTATGAATAAAACAGACAAAATACAAGAACTGGTTCAATTTAATTGCTTGCTCACTTTTAAAAAACCTTCTGGGTAGGATTCAAACCTTGGTCATGTGTTAAAGCCAATATTAAAGTGTTAAATTCATAAGACATTAATTATATCATGTTTTCTTACTTTAATTCTCAATTTCTTCAAGGAGGCAGCCAATAAGAAGCAGCTGATTAACATGATGACGTCTGTCAGGTCATATAAAGCTTAGAAACAGATTTTAATCCTTATACAAAATCCAAAGAGAAGTCTGTAGCTGGTTTCTTCAATCTCCTGGGTTGTTATAAGAAGTGTATAAAGAAAACCACCCAGTTTGATGCACTGTTGCTGACTTCTATCACAGTTTGCATTTAAATTCAATAGTTTAACTTTGAATTTTATCCAGTTGATGGTAACAGACACAGTGTGATTCTAACAATATTCTGCAACTTTTAGGACTCAATTTCCCCTATCCATTATTAGAAGTGATGTTTCAATTGTTTTAATTTATTTTGCATATCTAACTGTTCCTTTTCTACTATTTAATCTTGAAAATTATATCCATTCTTATTGCTAATCAAAAAAGTTTTATTCACCCATAACCTTTTTTAGAATCTTATTTTATTATACACCTTTTCTAGCCATGAAACTACCAAAGGATTACAACTGGGGGGTTTATGGTGCAAATGGCTACTAGTGCTCTGTTTTTGTATATGGAGTTATCCTGTGTCAGTGAGAATCAAACTTGGTTCTGGCACCAAGGCCTCCCCTTAATATGACAGAGATTGGTAATGTATAATCTCATGACAGTGGTATACAGCCTATATTCTTTCAGATAATACTCCTATCAATGAAAAGGCTAAGCTCAAAGTATGGTATTTCTATTTCCAGTACTCTTTAAGTTTATATCCTCTTTCCAATTCCTTTCTATTGTCTTACTTGATGATCTACTTCTTCTTAGGAAGCTTTAATCCCCTCCCTGGGAGATATTGCCTTTTTGGCAAGATATTTCACATGGGCATGGTGTTGATTTCTGTAGAACCAGTTATCACAGGGCTAAATTCTTAATCTATATCTTGTTGCATTAGAAGTGTGCTTCCAACTGGGTGGGTTCCTGACCTTTACAGTAGTTTTATAACCTTTTGAGATTGATAAAACCAAGTCAACCTATAGAAAAATCATCCCAGCTGAAAAAAAATTAATTTTTTTTAAAATAAAATTTAAAAGCAAGGAAATTATATTAAATCACA
Source organism: Entomophthora muscae (assembly GCA_014839935.2). Taxonomy (NCBI): domain Eukaryota; kingdom Fungi; phylum Entomophthoromycota; class Entomophthoromycetes; order Entomophthorales; family Entomophthoraceae; genus Entomophthora; species Entomophthora muscae. Next base: position 2,370 of record QTSX02001264.1, on the reverse strand, counting down.
ATAGATTTGGATTAGTTTTCTATTTTTTAAGCTGAGTTGATTTCTTCTTCAGCTGTGATTAGTTTGCTATAGGTTGACTTGATTTTTTTACGTCAACAGATCCTAAAACTACTTTATTTATTATTTTTGGGGGCAGGAAGATGTTCTGTAAAGTTCTGTTCCATTGACCAATTTTCTGTCAACCAACATTGAAAATACTAGTTTTCTGTCACTATAATTAAATAAAACAAAAAAATTGTCAAAAAAATCCAATCAACTATTAATTTTGAAAGTTAATAAATATATATATTAATATAAAACAAGGTTGAATTTTGATATCAAATAAAAAAACAACAAAAACTAGTAAGTTTTAATAGAAATTAGTTTTAAATCATAAACCATACAAATTTATTTGTAATAAATAAAAAACACTTATTTTAAATAATTGATATAAGAAGATATTAATATAGATTATTGTAAAAATTAATAGCAATTATTCAAACCTAAATTTCAGGGCATTTGAGACCTTATTTGGGTATTCTAGCATATTGTCCCTCTTGTAGCCCCTATACACTAGATTTTACATTATGTATTTCTTTAATTCATGCTGGCTTTTCTTAGAGGGGGAAGGGATTCCATTTTTAATATCTATAAGGATCTTATCAGCCCTGTCAGAGCCCATGGGGTCTTTACTGGATCACATTAAACTTATAACTAAAATCAAGCTAAATTATCACTTTAAAAAGGGCTAAACTTAGAATGATCACAAGGGGATCATTGTGGGCAACACCTTTATATAAAATTTTGGTAGGTTCTTTAGAGTCTTCCTGAATCTTCTAAACAGTATTAGGGGCTCTGCTTGTGGTATCAGGTTGGGGTTTGGGGTGCATCTTCTGAACAGCATCTTCATGTTTCTTTGTAAAATCTTGCACATTGGGCTTTGTATCTGTATTTTGTCTAAAAATTAATACAGATTTATTCTCTTGGTGTTTTGCTTCAAAATGTGTAATTGGAAGTCTAAATTCAATTACTGGCTGGGTAGTTATGCTCAAATTTAAATTTTCTCTATTTCTTGAGTCAGGTTTCAATATTTTTGCCATTTTGTGCTGGTCAGACAATTTGGCTGGTGTCAACACTTTAAAAGGTTATAACTTGGTGTCTAGAGCAGCTAGAGAAGACATCAAACTAGCATTGTATTTCAAGAAGCAGTAGAATATACACAAGACATTTCCATAAAAATGTTATGTCAGGGAGTTTAATGTAGAGCCCTGTCTTTTGACCTATTCAGGCCTTCAAAAAAATTACCAGAGAATGTTCTGATAACTCCAACTGACTTGGAAAAATGAGTGTACTATACTTTTAGAGAAGATGTGGTACTTTTATCCTCAGTCAGGACAGACTCAACATATTTTCAGATGATCTTGTTCTTCCCTGGCCCTATCTCTTCTCAATAAACTTCCCATTTCACTGGTATTCAAAGTAGTCAATAAACCCATTCACCAGCTCTTTATTATCCACATTACATTTGTATGTATCCAGAAGCTTCACTGCCTTCAAGATGACATCCTTATTTATAAAGCATAAAGCAGGATACCTTTCAACCATCTGCTTGGAGATACCGGAGCCATTTGAAGTGTAATTCTTATAAACATTCTTAAAGATCTTCATCTTCCTAAGTCAGGCTTGGGAAAAATGGGAGTAGCATCCTTGGGTTGCACATCTAAAGACTTCCTTAAATGCTATTAATTGGGCAGCCTCAAAGTCAAGTAGGACTATCTTTGGGTTCTTGAGTCTGATTAAGGCAACATGATCTTTGGGTGGCCTTCCTTCTGAAGTGAGCTAGTTTCTTGATCTTTGTTGCATTATTGAATGGATCATCCAAAACATAGTCCGTTTATGTTAAGGACAAAATAACAGTCACCCAATCACCCCTTGTTTTTCTGTGTTTGATATTTTATGCCTGTAAACTCCTTTAATTGCACCTAAAAAGCGCTATTTGAATTAAGGGTTTATTGTGCATAGAGCTTGGTCTTTACTTCTGTGGCTAATAATAGAATTGAAGCATTTAAGAGCCACTTTTCTCCATTTGGCAAGGCACATGAAACCAATTGTTTTTTTTGCCCAGGCACTTTCCAATGCTATTTCTCCACTGTCTCCATATGGAAAGTCCTTCTTTTGGTGCCTCTTTCCTTTGGTAAAATTCCACCACCCCCACTATATAACCTTCTAACATATCAAATAAAGAACCAGTTTTGTCTTATAATCTTCTTATATTCTTCTATCCTTACCCAGGCTGTCATTATACCACAACAGGTATAGTATTAAGATAAAGAAGTAGTAGACTAACTATTTGTAGAAATCAGAACCCAGGCTGCATATTTTACAATATTG
>QTSX02001263.1:0-11016 GCA_014839935.2 Entomophthora muscae | reverse complement strand
TGGATGGCAGCATTCACAACACCTTTTCAGGCTTCTTGACACGCTTGGGGGTGGTGGCTGGCTCCTTGGAGCCCTTGGAGGCTTGGCGCTTAGTAGGCTTGTTAGATTTGGATGATTTTGGCTAAAGAGAAAGTTTAGTTTTATAAATAAAACAGTATAAAATATATAAAACACAAAGAGGTAAAGAAATACAAAAGTTAAGTAAAAAGTATGCAAATAAAGTTTTATTTATCAAGAAAAACATAAAAAGTAAATAGAAGCAAAATAGAAACTCAAAGTATAGATAAAAAGGGTAAAACATAGAAAATAAGTTAATGTATAATGAAGCATCAAGGATTTTAGGTTCAGCATAACATCTTAGTGCTAAATCAATGTTAAGTATAATTAAAAATCAAAAAGTATGTAAAATTTTTGTGAAAAGTAGCAGGAAGAGTAATAGATTATAATTGAAAAAAAGTATTATATGGAATTTTTTTATTGGGAGTTGAAAATTCACAAGACATAGTAAAGTGTCAAGCTTGGCACAGTAAATCAGTTGGGAAAAGCTGAATTCTCACTGTCAAGTATGCCAGAGTTGAGCATAAAAATCAAATTTACTATGTCTTTTACATATAAAACTTGCTTAAAATTAAAACAGTTTCAAAAGTTAACTCAAAAGCAAGGAAGTTTGTATGCTCAAAAATAAAAAATACAACATAATTTAAAAAAGTAAATGAATGAGAATGTGTTTAAATGTGATTAGGGCATGCTGTGAGGAGCTGGGAGTGAATCATTTACCATAGTGTTGTTTAAAACGTTAATAAGCTCTCTGTACTAATCTCCAAGTTAAAGTGTCAAGTGGCGCTCATAGTGTGTCACATATTAATTTAGCCTTAATTCCAAGCCTTTGATTATTTAAATCCAAAATCAATCAGGTGTCAAGTGGATAGAGTTGAACAAAGAAAGTGTCAAGTTTCAGTTTTTTATAAATTACATATGAAATCTCTTAATAAATTGGGCTTAATTAAGTGGCATCACTTAATCCATAAACCTGGGAATGACATAATGTAAAACAAGTGGGGTATTTGATTAATGTTATACCACTAAATCCAGTATAGTGGTGCTTGGGAGCCTAATTGACGACTATGAACACTAATAAAAAATATAATAGTAAATAAAAAATTTTATATAAGCGCATATTTGTTTTATTAATAAAATTAAAATTTGGCTTAAAAAGTGTCAAACTGGTCACTTTTTGTTTTAGAGTGTTGAGGGCAGGTTTTTTCATTTCTATTAGTAAATTTACTTATAAATTTTCCCTTAAATTGGTATTTTAGCTAACCAAATTATTAAAGAGAGTCAAATTTGAGTGAATTTAAAACTGATTTTTGGTTTTGAACCCCTAAATTACTAGTAAAAATTAGCTTAAAATCAGTTAAGCCAAAAATACTAATAGACTTACATATGCGGCACTCAACTCCCTGGTAATTGACAAAGTATTGAGTACCAGGGGAGTCAAACTTACCACAGTTGCCTTCAGGCACCTATCATTATGCTCTGAGCCCCAATCAAGGAAGGAATCATGTCTGTCTATGTGACCCAACAACTTCAAAGTGCCACCTTGGAACCAATTACTGGGGCCAACAGCAACAACACCACAGTATGGATTCAATCTGCCCAAAGCAAACTGGTGTAGATGGAATTTTCATAACGTTTCTGGATTGAAGAGATAACCATCCAACTCAAACACAATGCAGGCACTTGGTGCAAGGAGTGGTACAAAGATTATACTGTGAAAGACTGTTACACATTCAAACAAGACTTCTTGGCATAGTTTGTACTAAAGGACACCACCCTCATGATCATACACCAAGTAAAGAACCTAACCCAGACAGGCACTGTGAAGGAGCTCATCCACACCTACAAGGAACTCCAACTTTGTGCACCCTCTAACATGGCGTTTGATACCCAGTTACAACCTCATGTACTATGATGCCTTTAAGTTGCATGTGATGAGACACGTAAACCTGGACCAAGTGACCAACCTACAAAGCCTGTACTGCAAAGCAGAGAAAGTGGAACAAACATCCAACACCCTCCATAAGGCACAAACTGGAAAACAAGAGAGACCCAAGGATTCTCACATGGGCAGGCGCTCCACTCAATCACCCCCTGGGAGCAACAGGAATAACACCAACCATAAACCCACAAGCTCAAATAAACATGGGAATGGAAACAATGGCCAATCAAATTGTACTCATTTCCGTGTTACTGCCACACAAGGCAATCAAGACAAACAAAAAGCCCAGGGAGAGCACTAAGCAAGCCAAACTCTTTCCATGCAACTTCTGACTTGCCCAATGATGAATACTGACCCAAAGATGTGAACCAATGCCCAATGATCCAAGTGCCCTTGGAGGATCCAGTACTTTACATCATTGCCAGACATCCCAATAAACTGATGTCCTATCCTTTCTGTTTTTGAAGTTACACAGGCTTGGCACTCCTGGACTTGGGTGTGGATTGAACCCTGGTCAACAATAGCTTTGTGGATAAGTTCAAGCTGGCCACTAATCCTTTGCCAATTAAAAACGTGGTCCTGGCTGACAAACACCACATTGCCATGACAAAGAAAACTGCCCCCTTCTCTGTCATGCTAGAGAACCTGCATTTAACTATCCAGGGACCCGTCATTAATTTTCCCAAGTTTGACATTGTAATGGGTTTGGATTGGTTGCAAAAAATAATCCTCACATAGACTGGGCAACCTCAGTGTTGACCATCAAGCGTGAAGGTGTCAACCACCAGATCTACCTTGACTCTGTGGACCAACTCCTACGCAATCATGTCTTTGTGAGCATCACAGAGACCCTGGACAAAAAAAAAAACCTGAAAGCAATTGACTTGGATTCCTACCAGTACAAGATCATACACTTCAAAGATCATCAGGATACCTCCACACCTCAGGATTGCAAAATTGTGGCCCGCCATCCAGAAATCTTCAAGGAAGCTCTACCCGGGTTGCCCCAGAGAAACACATTCAACACTCTATCCAGCTCAAAGGAGCTGTACCCAAAGCACGCCTATCTACAGGTTGACTCCAAACAAAGATGACGCCCTATGCGCCTACCTCCAATGAAGCGTTGGAGAAAGGGACTTATCCGCCCTCACAGTCTCCCTTTGGGGCCACCATATTCTTTGTGGCCAAGAAGAACGGTACCTTGTGTCTGGTCACAGACTACCAAGCCCTAAACAAAGTTACCATCAAGAATTTTTATCCACTACCACTGATTGACAACCTCTTCAATGCCTTGGGAGAAGCCACCGTCTTCTCCAAGATTGATCTAACTGCAGGCTACAATCAGATTTGTATAAAGGGAGAAAGACATCCCAAAAACAGCCTTCCACACTAAATACAGCTCCTACAAATGAGTGGTAATCAACTTTGGTATGATCAATGCCCTGTCCACCTTTGTAACCTTCATGAATAAAGTGTTTGCGCCACACATAGGCAAACATGCCCTAGTATACCTAGACAACATTATTGTCTACAGCCCCTCAGTGAAACAGCACCACAAAGACCTGGAAGAGGTCTTTGCAACCCTGGCACAACACAAACTGTTGGCCAAGCCCTCCAAATGCCAGTTCTACCATGAGTAACTACCCTTCCTGAGACACGTAGTCTCAAAGGATGGCATCAAACCCAACAACCAAAAGATACAGGCCATCTGCAAGATGCCACCACCCAAGGATAAGTCAGAACTCCGCCTCTTCATGGGAATGGTGGCCTATGTACGACACTTCATACCTGAATGTGGAGTTTTGACTGCCCCTTTATACGCCATAACAAGTGCCAAATCCAAGTTTGTGTGGACTCCCAACGTGACATCTGTTTCAGACGCCTCAAGGAGAAGCTCACAACAGCTCCCATCCTGCAATACCCCAAATGTGACGGGAAATACCAAATGGAAACTGACGCCTCAGATGCATCCATTGGGGGAGTACTACAAATTAAGAATAGTGATGGTGACTTCCTGCCTGTAGCTTATGAATTGCAAAAATTAATAGATGACAAGTGTCAATATCCTATCCACAATAAAGAACTATTGGCTATTGTGCACTGTCTAGTCAAATGGCGCTGTTACCTAGAACGGCAGGAACAATTCACAGCTTTAACCAATCACAAGTCACTCATATATTTCAAAACTCAAGCAAATATATCTTGCCGCCAAGCCCGCTGGATGAAGCTCTTGGAGAGATTCAATATGCTCATACAGTACATACCTGGTCCTGAGCTTGCCATGGCAGACACTCTCTCACGCCTATATGTCTGTGCCACAAGAGGGGAAAATGGGCTTGACCCAGACTGGCCTCTCTTGGTGCTACAAACAAAGGTCAAAGGTTTCCCCCCAGCACAACCAACATAACAAAAGAAACAGTCATCAAAAATGAGCACCTATTTGCTGACGTATATGAGACCCTACACAGAAAAATGTCTGACGGCACGACCATTCCCTACATCCCCACCATCAGCAAGTTGACACCATCCTAAGCTATCACAGAGACCTTGGACATACCAAGAGCCTAAACCTATATGAATTTCTTAAGCATAAGGCCTGGTGGCTAACCTTATATCACAATGTTCAAGAAGTCCTAGACCAATGTGAGGTATGCAAGAAATTTTCCAAAATCAAAACCCCTCCAAAGTTGGTACTTCCCATCTGCACACAACTACCTTTCAAAGTATGGATCTTGACATTGTTGGCCCCATGACAGGAAAACACAATGACAAGAAATACATCATCACCGCCATTGACTTTGCTATGAGATGGCCAGTAGCCCAAGAAGTAAAGGCACACACTGGCAATGACATACAGCAATTTATTGGCAAGGAGATAATCAGCAAGTTTGAAAAGCCAGAACTCCTGATAACTGATAGAAGGAAAGAATTAACCTCCAAAAACACCAATGTATACCTCACCAAGAATGGGGTCAAACACTGTGACAACACCATACCACCCACAGGCTAATGGACGTGTAGAGCAGCTTAATGGCATCCTCGTGCAAGCCTTAGCCAAACTCACTGCCAGGAGGCCTGAAGACTGGTATAAGCAGCTATTGACTACATTACTTGTGTGCCAAACCCAAGTGAACAGATCCACCAGAAAAAGCCCTTTTGAGTTGGTATACAGCACACAGCCAAATATCATTCAAGAATTAACAGGACCCAAGCTGGAAATCCCATGTAAAGTCCCCTGCGTTCAGACCCTCAAGTTATAGAGGCCAACAGCAAGCAAACAGAAAAAGAAAATGAATGTCTGCAAAAAACCTTTGTCCCCATCCAAGATAGACATGAAGTTGGGGACAAAGTTTGGGTCATGAACAATGATAAAAGCAAACTACAACTCAAGGAAGTAGGTCCAGCAATCATTCTAAAGGTAAACAACAATAACACTTACCTTGTACAAGGACTTGGGAAGCGCAAACAAGACAAAACCCTGCACCATGATTGCCTGAGACCCTGCAAAGCAAGACAAAAACAATGTGAACCCGCCCTGCCTGCCACAGAACAACAGTTAGTCCAGTATGGCGCCCAGGCTCCTGACAACCTACCTCCAGAGGAGGCCAACCTTCAGTTGGGGGTGTCAAAACAGCAGGCTCAACCCGCCAGCAAGGTTCCAAGTAAACGTGTTTTTAACCCGCAATCTGATTACCCGGCTACTTGAAGCCAGACTAGGAAGTCAACTCAAATTGCTAAATGCAACAACATGATCAGATGATGATCCCTTATGGTGGATACCTTCTTTTGGCGCTTGACTCATTACCAGGATCAAGCCACCCCCTTCACTATCCAGCCGTGTGATCAACACAAATCATGTCCCTATTATCCTTGATTCACAATGACTATATAATCACTATCTCTCAATAAAGATTATTATCTAGTTTCTAAATATTTTCCCCTTGTAACTCTGCTAAAACAGCACATTTACGGCACAAAGCTTAATAAAATTACTCAGAAACAGCCAGAGAAAGCCATGGAATTGGGTTGAGCAAGTTTGAAATCTTGTTTTTGTTATAGTAAGCAAGAGGGAAGATCATTTAAGCCTTTAAAGGACCATCCCTGAAAGGATTTTGCCCAAGACAAGGGGCTATATAAGAGGGGCTGGCTGATCAGGGGCTAGAGAGACAAGCAGTTATCAGACAACATTGATGTTGTGCCCTGCCCCAAAGGGCAGGCTTCAAAACAAACTTTAAATTCTAATTCAAATCTAAAGGTTGAAGTAGATTTTATTTAGTTAGTTTTAGTCAAAGCTTACCTTGTTTTTGCTTGCTTTTGGTTTTTGCTTTTGCACTCACACATGGTTTCTTTCTGGACTACCTTTATAGATTCCTATTTCAAATAGGTTTTCTTTTTCCTTCCACTGCTTACGCAACCACCGCTCCCCCAAACACTGCAGTTGCAGATCTTTAGGTTGTCTCCTGCAAGATCATCTTCCCCCAACTACCATGTGTTTTCTCCACAATTTATCAGTTTACCTTTGCCAAGAAATTCCTGTTTACCTATTTCATATCCTTCCTGGCTTCAATTTTGTTATCTATAAATAAAGGCTTTAGAAAAGTAGGCATCTAAGCTGAAATTCTAAGTGGTTTTCCAAAATCACTGTCCACAGGTTTTACTTCAATCTTATATTTTTCTTTTAAAACTTCAATTTCTAACTTTGAAATTTACTTAGGTTTGCAGTAAATTAAATACATTTGTTAGGTGTAAATTTGCTTCCAGAGATAAAAAAGTTAGCATAATTAGAATGGAGATAGCTAGACAACAAGCAATTAGCTTGTTGCCACCATTTTTTAACATTAGGGATAACTTGACTAGTTTTATGTTGAGATATTCCCATGGGGAATATCCTGACGTAGATATACTTTTGGTTATGAACAAATCTTTATTTAACATTTTATTATATATAGTTTGTTTAGGATTAGTTAACTCTATGACGCCTTTTGTGTCTAATCATAAGTTTTTGGAAGGTCTTTTAAAAGTACTTCTACAAACTGTACCTACTTTCTGTTATCTTTTAAACTTTAATCCAAACAATTTACACAGTATAGTTTATAATCTTGCGCCTTATTGGGCAAGACCTTAAAATTGAGTTTGGATATATTTTTAGATTTTTGCTTGATGAACTTCACCCTCAGGACAGTGGAGCTTGAGTTTTGACCCCCAGGACATTCCTAAGGGAGTAGCCAGCCCTAGAGTCAGCAAATAATTATATTTCATAAGGGTTATAAGGGGACTTTCTTCTACAAATAAAATAATAATATTGCTTTCATTTAATTCTAGGCAGTAGAGTTATGGACCCTCTCCCCTGTATCTTCTACCCAAATGCCATGCAAGAGGAGTAGTATAGGCAGCAGTGCAGAAATATCTCCAGAAGCTAGACATCTGGGGAGAAAGGGGCAAGAGTATCAGAGGTCTTGCACTCACAGCAAGAAGAAGAGATTTCCTTGATAAGAGGGTGTTGAGCAACTTGGGTTATTGCTGGTATGTTCAAAGCTACAGATAGATGTTAGCCTTGCCAATGTACTCTACCTAATCCTATGCAGGAGCACTACAGATTACAATAGAATAGAACTTTGAAGATAATTACATTTATTGAAACTGGAGTACAATCTAGCCAGCGGCTGCAAACTATCCAGGCGTAACTAAGAGCTTGTTTTTGTCCTTTCAGGCGTCTGTATCAATATATACTGCAAGACCCTTGTTCTTGTCCTTTCAGAAAGTTCTCAGTGGCTACCTTTGCAATAGGTCTATCTTTGCTGGCTGAGCTTATCCTGATTGGTTGTCCTTGGCACGTGCGCTGCTACTGGCCTGAGCAAGGCGTACATGGCACTTCAGCTACAGCCTGCACTCTCCTTGAGCTAGCCTACTGGAAGTTATCAATTGGCTGTATCCTTACATGCCTATTACTGCACTAGAAGCTACACTGTATTTGATTGCCGCTTAGAAATGATACCTGTTCAGTCCTCCCCCATTGGAAGGTAGAATTCCAGTATTCCATTTGCAGGGCTTAATCAGAGATCCTTTTCTGGCTGGCAAGCCTTCTGCTTATTGACGCAACAGGCCAAATTAGGGATGATAAACTGTATGCTAGCAGACTCAATCCAATATCAACTCATGGATTATCCACCGTGTAATGCTGACCCAAGCTGATAAGGAACCCAATTATACACTGTGTAATGCTGACCTGAACTCAGTATTTCCTAGCCATATGTGCATCCTTGTTTGATATACTCATATATACCTATCTGGCTGGGTGAGACTGAGTTGAGAAACATCCAGTAGGATGGAATGAGAGATATATGAATTATGATCTATTGATTATACAGTGTGTAATTGGTGATAATCACTATATTGGCTAACATTTATATGGCATATAATTGCTACATCAATTATAATAAACTAGTAATATACAGTGTGTAATCACTATACATTGAAATGATAATCAAGTTATAAAATGTTGTATAATTGTTGCATCTATCATAATAAACTAACAATTACACAATGTATAACTGCTTATCAAGTATAAGGAATTTGTGATTATACAGCATATAATTACTACGCTTAATAGAATATTGACCTAGTGATAATACGGTGTGTAACTGATAGAGATCTGGGTGCAATAATTAGCCTGATCATTTGTGGTCAATCAGCCTAATCTTGCAGAGGGTTTTCAAACTCTTCCAAGAGCTGTACACCCCTAAAGGAGGACAAACCCTTTTAGATATCATGATGCTTGGCAAATTTGGGATGTTGATAGGGAAGGTCCTGGAGAAGTTTGCAGGGATGTGAGCCAGGTAAAATGAGCTGGGATTGGATCTCAGTCACTTAAAGAATACTACCTTGATCCAGTTGGTCCCTAGATTTGATCCAGGACACCCAATGGTCACCTCTTAGCAGCAGGAGCGCTATACATCTCCTCTGGTGTGGCTGGTCTCTTGGCTTATCCTGATCAGCTGTGCTTCTGGGCCACCTAATTGACACCAGGGGATTATGCCACCAGTGGAATTGATCTTTTCTCTCCTATATAGTGGCATTTATACAGAGGAAGGGCTGCTGGCTGCATGCAGTGCTAATCAGTGTATAGCCCATGCCACCTGGCTTGGTAGTAGAGCATGGCTCAGGATTTTCTGGTGGGTAATCATCAAATCTAGTGCTGTTTGGGCTCAGATGCACATTGGGTAGAGGGATTTATGGGTGGTAAATCCCTCCCAACTATTGATTGAGAGTATGTGCAACTTCAGGGCTGGCAGTTAGGCAGGGATCCCCAGGTGGATCTGGCTGAAGGATCAGTAGTGGTTTACCAGGGGGAAATAATCACTGCAAGGATTTTCTGGCAGGAGATAAATGGTATAGGGATTTATTGGCGGCAAATCTGCACAATATTTGTATTGGCTTAGTTCTCTTGTGCTAGTTGCATGCAGACAACCTATTTTAGGGTGCCACAGATCTACTTTCAATATGGCTGGCCATCATCAATAGCCAACCATTCATAGGTTCACAGCTTGGAAATAACTTTGAAAAATTTCCAGGTGAGATTCAAACTTTGGGGTTGTTTCTGCTAGCTGATGGGGAGGGGTAAGGTTATATACCAATTCTGTGGGGTATTTGATGCTGCTGCACCAATGTTACTGTGGGATATAATTGGCAAGCATGTGAAGCTTGCTCTGGGGTCCAGGAGAGATGGTAATTATAATGGTAAATGGGTGCAGCCATATCGTTGGCAAAGTTCTGTTTGAGGTGGTGGTTCTGTGACGCGTAAAAGGCTGTTCGGTATATATTTTTAGGTTGACCCGTCTGCTGACAATTTATCCTTGGATGGTAAATCTAGTAGGGGCAGCAACTTTGAAATAAACACTTTTTCGGGGTTATTCTTGTTTAAAGATTATAAAATAAACTTTTATATGCGGAATAATTTAAATGCATTTTCAAAGGTTTCCTTATCGTTCTTGGGAACACCTAGGTCGGTTCTTTATAGATTAAGTTGCAGGTTAAGCTTGGATTCCGGTTGGAAGTTTAACCTTTAGAAAGCGGTGCAACTCTGATCACTTGTTTCGAATCCAGCACTAAATCGGAGTGGCGGTCTAATTTCCGGAAAGGGGTTGGATCTCAATTCAGCCGAGCTCACACCAATAGCGTTGAAGTGTAGGTTCGGAATGGAAGCTTCTGTCAATCACATGTTTCTTGTCAAACTTGGATGTATATACAAATTTAATTTCCGAGCCAAATGGCTTGAGGTAGTTATTTCATTTACACAGGAATCAAGGCCTGGATTTCTTCTTTCAAAATTAAAGCAAAATTTCTAACGAATCTTCATGTTTTAGTACTTTAAACCTTTACTGATAAACTTGTGATATATAAAACAACAAATCTTAAAGTATATTTATTCATCTCTCTTTCTGCGAGGTCTATCGAGATAGCTTGCTGGCTTTGTGCGCTTTGGCGGAGTGGGCATCACCGTTGTGGGGTCATACGCTGGCTTGACTTGGCAGTATGGGGTGTGTTCATCTTTGGTGAAGCGGTTGGAGACTGACCGGGGCACGCAGGCTTCTTGGGCAAGGGCGTAGCACGCAAACAGGCATAGGAGGAAGCGAGACATGCTGTACTCACCCTGTCCTGCTAGCTTAAATGTCTGCAGTGCCACCCAGTATACCATATTCAGGTGATTTCATGCTAACATCAATCAATTCCAAAAGGCTAGAGATGATTGGCTACGATCAAGTAAAGTATCTCCGATGCCATTTGCATCATTGCCACTAAGAATAACTGCCACTGGAACATTTCATTATTGACGTTGCTTCCTTCTCTTACCTGGCCTCGTTTCCTCAACAAGATTGCTTTCTGTCTAAACAGCCAATGGATGTAATATTTATTAAGCAAACCTGCTTGCCACGATTCTTGGTACCAAAGAGAGGCTTAATGCCAACGCCTCTGGCTTCTTGGAGTCAGCATATCATACTTTTTGTGAATGGAAAATA
>QTSX02001262.1:0-11073 GCA_014839935.2 Entomophthora muscae | reverse complement strand
ACTTTTCACTTCTCACATATGTTGCAAAACCTTTGATTGCTCCCTCTTGGGGAATTAACACCCCAAGTAAATCACCAAGCAGCTCACCAAGGGGTTCACCGCCCAGTCAAGAAACCAGTAGCACCTTTATCAGTTAACCATCTATGACAGGGATCCCTCAATCCAGGTCCTAAATGGAACACAACTTGATTAAGCCTTGTGACTCAAGAGGAACATTACCCAGATAAACCCCATGACCTCCATGACGTATATGGACAACATGTGGCTTGTCATGATACTATATATTAAGCTATATTCATATTCAATAAAGTATCATTCTCTTCTTAATCTTCCCCTTTATTTTGTTTATTATACTTCCCAGAAGTATATACACAACAGTGGTAGCACAGGTAGGTTATCCATACCTACCCAACTCAAAGGAAAAATTCCTCTCAAGAAAAGAATCCAAGCAATGTCACTCCCTAACAGTTGAAGAGATTACAAAGTAGGACAAGACATCCCCCAGACTTTTCATCTACAATAATCTCCATGTACCCATCAACCAGTACAACACCCTCAAAACCCGCAGTCTGTTCCCTACCATGTCAGCTACAACAGCGCCTACGCAACCTGAGATACCCAACATTGTGTTTCAATGCTTACGTACTGCTGAAATTGGCGTCTTTGTGGGACTACGCTGTGAGAACGCCTCTCTTTGGATCAACAGCACTGAGAGCAAGTTTGAACAAGTGGAATACCCCCAAAGACTCTGGGTTAGCAAAGTTGCCCTCCGCGCCACAGGGACTGCCTTGCGCTTTGTTACCAAATGGCTAATTCAACACCCTGACCAGAAGGAAAACTGGGAAGTGTTCAAAGCCGCATTCCTTGAAAAGTTCTCCATGAAAGATTCAGATGTGGTGATCATGACAAAACTCCAAACCTTCAAAATGACAGGAACCATTGAGGGATACATCACCGCATATGAAGGACTACGTGACTGTGCGCCCAGTACCATCAACTTTGATGAACCTGGACCACGCCTTCACTTCTACAATGGCCTTCCTACACATATCAGACAACAGTTTGACATGACTTGCTTCAAGAACCTCAAGGATGTATTCCTAGAAGAAAAACGTGCAGCTCAGAAGTCTGAAAATCTACACGCCACCAACAAGCGTAAGGAAAACCCTGCAGCTAAGAGAGAGCCTTGCCCCAATAAGCAAAACAACTGAGCCAACAGTACCCAACCTCAAAACGGGAATTGCACTGCACAAGCCAACAAGGCTAGCACTGAATATACCAACAAGGAGGGAAAAGCTCAGGGGAGTGCTTAGGCAAGCCTCTCTCCCCCCTCTACACAAGACTTGTACAGAGAACAGGACATGGACTCCATCACCATGATCCAAGTTCCCTCCAGCAACCCTCTCCTGTTTGCCGCCCAATCCGGAAATAAACTCCTTACCTATCCTTTCTGTTTTTTGCAGATACCAGAGCACAGCACTATTTGAAACTGGAGCCAATCAATTGCTTATTAACAAGAGTTTTGCAGACCTCATGAAGTTACCTACCATTCAAAATAACATCAAGAGAATCATCATAGCAGACAACCACAGCACACCAGTTACCCGTGAGACCAAACCTTTCTGGGCCCAAATTGGAGACGTCCAAACAACAATTAGTGGCCCCATCATCCCAATCCCAAAATATGATATCATACTTGGATTAGATTGGATGCAAAAGACAAAGCCTCACATAGACTGGGACAGTGTCACCCTCACAATTCAGCAAGGACAAGTCCACCATCACGTGTACCCAACACACCTCAACACTCTCATGAGGGACCACATATTTGTAAAGTTCATGGAAACAGAGAAAGAAACTGACATCATTAAAATCAATTAGAGCACATGTACGTATGAAGTCATCCACTTCAAAAACACAGAAATTCAACACAAACAGAACCCAATCAGAGACCAGCTAGTCAATGAGTTTCCCTCTGTATTCCAAGAATCACTACCTGGACTGCCCCCTGATTGGGGTATCCAACATGAGATTGACTTAAAAGGTAACATGCCTAAAGCACAACCCATCTAACGCCTCACACCACAAGAAGACAACACCCTGAAAGCCTACCTTGACAAAGCACTCGAGAAAGGTCTCATCAGACCTTCAAAATCACCCTTTGTTGCCGCTGTCTTCTTTGTGGCAAAGAAAGATGGAGGCCTCTGCATAGTCACAGACTACAGGGCCCTCAACAAGGTCACAATAAAGAACAGGTATCCCCTGCCCCTAATTGATGACCTTTTTGATGCCCTGGGGGTCCCAAATCTTCACAAAAATTGATTTGACAGCAGGATATCACCAAATTTGCGTGAAACCTGAAGACATCCCAAAGACTGCATTTTGGACTAAATACAGATCCTTTGAATGTGTTGTTCTCAATTTTGGCATGACAAACGCTCCAAGCACCTTTGTAACCTTCATGAACAAGGAGTTTTCCCCTCACATAGGCAAGCATGCCTTATTCTACCTAGACAACATCATCATTTATAGTCCCAACCTACAACAACACTGGGAAGACGTCCGTGCAGTCCTCCGCACCTTGCAGGAAAACCAACTAATTGCCAAACCATCCAAATGTGAGTTCTTTTTGACTGAACTTCCATTCCTTGGTCATATCATTAGTAAGGATGGTATCAAGCCTGATCCAAACAAGATACGCGCTATAACATAAATGCCAGCCCCAAGAAACAAGAGCAAACTCTGCACTTTCCTTGGAATGGTAGCGTATGTATGCAGGTTCATCCCTGACTGGGGCGCCCTAACAGCTCCCCTATCAGTAATCACTGGGAAAACAACCAAATTTGTCTGGACACCTTTGCGAGATCAACATCTCCGCCAACTGAAAGAGCGCATGGTTACCGCCCCCATCCTGCAATACCCAAACCGTGAGGGTATCTATGAGCTAGAAACCAACGCCTCTGATTATGCCATAGAAGGTGTTGCACTTTTTGCATGGCAGAGCTCAATTATTAGAGATTATAGGGCACAGGACATTTTCCAGAATACAGTCATATGTGAGGATATGAGTAGTATTGTAGCAGAAGAGCCAGGATTGAGCAGGACCATGATTATTGCCCAGCAATGGCTTCTGATTGCGCAGAAGCACTTAAAGATTAGGATAAAGGTCAACCAGATTAAGTATAAAATAAAGATAGTTCAAAGATTCAAGCTTGATTTTATTGTAAATGATTAATTCTTCTTATACCTACTACAAGGGTAATCCCTGGGCTGCTAGCAATATCTTCTAGGACATTCTAACACGCCCCTAATTTGGGTAATTATTAATCTAGGTTTGGCGCTTCTTGCATGTCAACCAATAGAATATCTTCATCTTCACCCAGCACAGGTGATCCTTGCTGGCGTGGAATAATTTAGTTACTTCAGGATCACTTCCTGCTTTCTTAGTGTACTGCAGCTTAATGCTTATTAATGTGACAAATAAGGGAATGTGAGATTATGGGGAATCAAACCCTGCGCCTTGGCGCTCAATGTAAAGGTAAGGCGGCTCAGTGGCGCCTGTAATATTTGCCAGGCGGCGCTTGCAATAATTTTCAGTTGGCGCGGCGGCGCTTGTTGTAAAAGTAGTTTGGCGCCTTGGCGCTTAATCCAATTGCTAGGCGGCGCCGTGGCGCTTTGTGTATTTATTAAGTGCCGCGGCAGCACATCATGTGTCATTAATTGCCGCAGCAGCGCTTGTCATTGGCTAGTATTAGGCTTAGGTCAGCAGACTACTGCTAATTCAATTTGCATGTAGCTTATACTACCAATTTATGTTATTTGGTAGCTGCAATTCATATCTGCGAGCTCCATCATAATTAGTGTCATTATATTTTGTACTACTAATTTATGGATTTGGTTGTAGCAATCCCAATCCATGAGCTCTGTCATAATTGGCATCATTGCTTGGTCAAAATTCCCAACAGAAGGAGTCCTCTGTATCCAAACAGCCCAAAAAGACTTCCCGCCTGTGGCATATGAATCCAGGAAACTATCAGACGGCAAACAAAGATACCCTATACACAATAAGGAGTTGGTTGCCATCATACACTGTCTCATGAAATGAAAATGTTACCTATAAGGAGCTCAGACATTCAAAGTACTCACCAACCACAAGTCATTGATATTCTTTAAAATACAACAACACCTGTCAAGAAGACAAGCCAAATGGAGGAGTCTCATACAGAGATACCCCATGCAAATTGAATACAAGCCAGGCAGAGAGATGCTTAATGCAGACGCCCTATCAAGGCTATACAATAAACACATCCTCTGCACTGATGGTGACCCTGACTGGCCCATGTTAATAATGGGGAATCTCCAGGAAGGGTTCCCACCTGGCACACCAATGGACATCCAAGAGAAAGTCCTCAAGAACAAACATCTGTTCAAAAACGTATATGGTACCCTCCACCAAATCCTTCCAAATGGTGACACGGTACCCTACGTTCCGTCAACACAAAAGATTGACACAATCCTCTGCTATCACAGAGACTTGGGACACATCTGTAGCATAAAATTGCATGAATACCTCAAGACCCACTACTGGTGGCCCAACATTCTAGGGGATATCAGAGAAGTACTAGAACAATGCGAGGTCTGTGAAAAGTATGCCCAAACCAAAGCTCCACCCAAATCAGTGGTACCTGTATCTATCACACAGCCCTTCAAGGTATGGTTGTTAGATATTGTGGGACCTATGCCTGGTGAAAGCAAAGGCAAGAAGTACATCATCACAGCCATCAACTATGCCATAAGATGGCCCGTAGCACAAGCCACAAAAGAGCACAAAGGCAATGATGTGAGACAATTCATTAGTAAGGAGATCATAGCTAAGTTTGGAAAGCCCAACCTCTTAATCACAGATGGAGGCACTAAACTCAAGGCTATTGACACCAGCATATACCTTGCCAAAAATGGAATAAAGCACGTCACAGCCAGCCCATATCACCCCAAGCAAATGGACGCGTAGAGCAACTAAACGGCTCTCTAGTAAAAGCCCTCAGTAAGCTATCTGCCAACAATTCAAAAGCCTGGGTTGACATGTTACCAACCGCCCTTATGGTCTGCAGAACACACGTCAACTGCAATACAGGCAAAAGCCCTTAAAAACTTGTCTATGGCCAGAAACCTTCACTTGTCAGTACTACTACAGGACCACAACTGCCACTTCCCAAGAAGATCACATACAGAAATGACCCAAAAGTACTAAAGGCCAGAAAGGACCAAGAAACAATGGACCAGCAAAGGGTTCAACATGAAGCAATCCCATTACAACAAGAAAGGTTCCAAGTTGGAGACAAGATCTGGGTTGTCAACCACAACCAGCACAAGTTGGACCCAGGTTTACATGGACCAGGCATTTCATGGAAGTTAAGCCCAATAAAACCTACCTCATCAAAGGGATTGGAGCTCAAATCAAACTAAAACATATGCACCATGATTGACTCCGTTTGTGTAAGGCAAGAGCAGCCCAACAAAATTCAAGACTCCCTGTCCCTAACGCCAAACTGGATCAGTACCAGGCCCATATACCAGATACCCTCAAGAAGGTTCCCAAGGCTCCGCCTTCCAGTACCCCAGGGGGAGATGTTGCAAAACCTTTGATTACTCCCTCTCGGGGAATTAACATCCCAAGTAAATCACTGAGAAGCTCACCAAGGGGTTCACCACCCAGTCAATAAACTGGTGGCACCTTTATCAGTTAACCATCTATGACAGGGATCCCTCAATCCAGGTCCTAAATGGAACACAACTTGATTAAGCCTTGTGACTCAAGAGGAACATTACCCAGATAAACCCCATGACCTCCATGACGTATATGGACAACATGTGGCTTGTCATGATACTATATATTAAGCTATATTCATATTCAATAAAGTATCATTCTCTTCTTAATCTTCCCCTTTATTTTGTTTATTATACTTCCCAGAAGTATATACACAACACATAAAACTTTATGTTTTACATAATAAAAGCATCTGAAATTTTAAATGTTGTTTTTAATTTTTTTTATTTTTTGTAATTGTTAAAATAAAATTTATATCTAAAGCTACTAATTTAAATATTTCTTTTAAATTTTAACTTTTTATTTAAAAATTTAATAAAATAAAACCTTTACAATATTTTTTATAATTTAAATTTCACTAAAAGTATTATAAGTATAAAGTTTTGATATGTCAATTCTAATAGTTATTTTTTGTTTTTAAATAAAAAGCTTTATCTCAGAACTTGATACTTATTATATTAGGACAAGAATACTTCAAAGCAACAAAAGGGTACAAACGTTCCTCCAAGGCCCCCAAGACCCTAAAGCAAAAGACATCCTCATCCAAAAAGGCTGTCTCTAAGCCTTCTCCCAAGCCCTTGCCAAAGCCCTCTCCTGAGCCCTCCCCCAAGCAGAGCCCAGCTCACTTCACTGGGGGAGAGAAATCTTATGGCTTTCTTATAGATCACAGTTTCTATAACTCAGCTTTAGATGAAGAGCCTACCAAGAAGTGGAGCCAGGTCTAAAAACCTCACCCAAGGATAAGTCTACCACACATGAGGAGCACCACAACAAGCCCCCTCCTTCTTCCCCCCACCAAACTCTCCTCCTTCCAGCTCATCAGGGAATGACTCTAAGCCCTGGCCCAACTACTTTTCTGGCTTTTGCCATGCTCCTGCTGGCCCTTGAGACCCTCTTTTGGCCCACAACATTTGCAATGTTGATGAGAAATTTAAGGTTTCTTCCTCCTTGCCCAATTAATTCCCCATCATGAGTGTCAAAGGAGGACCAGCCATGGTGGTCAACAGCTACATTTTCTCCTGCAATAATGCCAACTGGGGCTTCAAGAGCTGCCACTATACTTGTGAGGACAGATCTTGCCCAGTGCAGCTCATACTGAGAGCTGGGACTTGGTCCAATCCATAAAGGGCAAGTATACTTGTGTGATGCCCAACACTACCATCTCCTGCCTTCTCAAATGGTACCTTGTGCAGATTATGCCTACCTCCAAGGACCTTCCCCCCACCCAGCTGGCTGTGCTTGCCTGCAAGTACCTCTCCCCCACCAACCTTGAGAGAGTGCCAACCCACAGCCAGTTGGTCAATTTTGTGAGCAAAAGGCGTCAAGCCTCAAACCTCCTGGTCAAGAGCGCCACCACCATTAAAGACCTGGACCTCACAGACGCCATCAAGAAGACAGAGGATTATGAGATGTTCCTGCTCCATTAAAATGGGCAGGAAGTAGATGATAGGTTTATAGCCTAAGCCACAACTCAAAACCTGGAGCATCTGAATACTGCTACCACCTGGCTGTGGGATGGCACATGTGCAACCTGCCCCACTCTTTTCAAGCAGCTTTGGGTACTACATGGGAAATTTGACACTCAGGTCATCCCCCTTGTTTTATTTCTCCTCCTGGTGCCAAGACAGAAGTCTACACCAGAGCCTTCAAAATTGTCCAGGATGCTTTGAGCTCTCTTCCCATCAGCAAGCCCCCCTCCCACCCACACCCCTAGAGCAAATCCTTCCTCCGCTGAGAACTAACTCTGCCCTAGCCGCTGAGCAGCCAGCTGATGCGCGCTCACTTGGGCCAAAGGCTTTAATAATGGACTTTGAGACTGCTCAGTTCCAAGCCTTTGAGGCCACCTTTAATGGGGAAGTTCAGGGCTGCTTCTTTCATTTCAGGCAGGCCCTCATCAAACATATCAAGAGCAAGAAGGGCCTCTTTGAGAAGTATCTAAACAATGATAAAGGGAAGTGCTGCTTTGCCTTGACTCAGTTTGCTGCCTTGGATTTTGTGTGGCCGGAGCATACTGAGCTTGACTTTGAGGCTCTCCTGGAGGATGCTTATGTTGAAAAGCACTCCACCATTTTCAAGAGCTACCTTGATTACTTCAGGAAGCAGTGGGTTGGAAAGAAGAAGACTTCCAGGAGAGGGAAGAGTGGGGCTACTGCCCCTTGGAACTGCCAGAGCACCTGCATCAAAGGGGAAATGACAACAACATCAATCCTGGAGGTGTGGCATAAACACCTGAAGGCAAAGTTTTTGGCAAACCACAAGTTCAACAAGTTCTTCCTGAAGCTTCAGGAGGAGCAGGCCTGGAATGTCTCTAAGTTTTGTGATCTGGCCAACCGGTTGGCCCCCAAGAAGAGGAAGAGTGAGGAGCAGGACTACCAGAAGGATGTCCAGAAGGTAGTCAAGAAAAAGTATAAGGTGGCAGATATTAAGAATTACCTCAAGGATTTGGCTACTGCCCTTGCTTGTGGCTTCAATTAGCCTAATAAACTCTGCTTTGCTTTGCCTTTATGGGGTTCAATTTGAACATTTATAATTATTTATATATTTATTTGGATTGTACTAATCTTTTTTTAGTATAAATGATAAATTTTATGTTTAGTTTTAATATGGTTTTGTAATTAATATCTTAGATTTTGTTAGTATATCTTTAAGGTATGAGATGTTTTCAGTTCTGCTTATATAAAGTATAATACATTAAATATATGTTTTTTATTTTATAGTTGTTATGATATATTACATATCTTTATTTTTGTCTCATTGGAATTTTAGTTTTTTATGGGAATAAAAATATTTTTATAATTAAGAGTGAAATTTACATAGCAAATTGAAATTTTTTTGCTTATAGTCTCTTATTACTGTAAATTCAGAACCTGAACGTAAAAATGTGGGATTGTCAAATCCTTGGTCCAAATTTCAAATCACTTTTGCAGGCAACTCAGCTGAGTGAAAATTAAAATATTTACTAAAATTAACCATTTAATTTGACATTTTTTAATTTATTTAAATTGGCAAATTTTGAATCCCTTGATCAGATAACTCAACTAACAAAAGACAAAACTCAGCAAACAAATTTAGGATACATGAATCAGAAATGCGAGATTCTAATGTACAATTTGAGATTTGCTGTAAGTCTAAAAAATCATAGACACCATGAAATTAGTAAAGAATCTGAAATTGTGGGATTGTCAAATTCAAGAACCAAATCTTAACTTGAAAATGAGGTGAATTTGAAATAAATTTAATTTATAGGCATCTTAAAAAGGATACTAAAGGATCTAGAGTGGATTTTTGCTGATTTTTTAGGAAGCACAGGTATTCTCAAAAATCACCATATTCCAGCTTAGGCTGGATAAAATTTAGATCATAATATTCATCAACTTATCATATTTAATAATAAAATTGACTAAAATATACACTCCTCTTTTTGACTTTAGTTTTTTAATAAAAATTTATTATGTCTTCTTCCAACATCAACCAAGTTAGCAAGCTGTTCCCTGGCCTTGAAAAAATCATGCAGGGCTACTCTGGGTCTCTTAACAGTGAAGTCTCTGTCTATGGCCACTCCCAACCCACAGGCCCCTTCACAAGCAACACCCAGGGGTGTGTTTTTTCTCCCGCGTGCTCAAGCATGGCCCTGTTTGCCCATCACAAACAGGCCACTGATAATACAAATCATGTATTAACACTGGCATCTGGAATTGGCCAATTGAGCCAAGGGGTCACCCAGAGAAGCTGGAATCCAGAAACAGCCAATCAGATGGTACTGTCTGGTTACCAAGACAGACATATCCCACCTCCAGTCAATCAACCTGCAAGACTCAGAAGAAAGCTAATTACCCAAGAAATTGTTCTACAAATGGTTGAAAAGTAAGGGATAATTATGTCCCTTGGGGAAATTGCAGCTATAATGGGGGTTGCAAAGTGCACTATGGCTGCAACCCTGCAAGCCCACTCCAACTGTAGCCCCCTCCAAAGAAGATCCCAAATAGTGCCTGTACTTCAACCAATGGTGAAAAAGCCCATCCCCTAATGATGACCATCATGGAACGTGACCTGCAGATGCCCCTGGTCCAGGTACATCTCCAACTGGGACTCCACTGCATTTTCACAACTAAAAGAACAGTCAATTTGTGGATGCATGGAGTTGTGGTTGCTGCTAGAAGCTTTTACAATCAGGTTCTCAGTGGTCCTAATTTAGTGGATACCAACCCCTGCAATTAAAGCATCATTAAGTTTATAAAAGGGAGCACAATGAGGACACACAATGATGTCATTTTCTTGTTGTATGCCAAGATTTATGCAAGTATCCAAGATTACAGAGAAAAGCGTATATAATCAGACATTTACAAGCATGGCCAATTTTGTATTGATTTGTTGGAGTTTTTCTTGCAGTTTCCCCATTGGATGTCAATTATTACTCAGCAATATCAAACACAACAGATGTTTATGCCTATCAGACAGAGCTCAAGGACATGCTGGAGGAGTGGGATATCCAATTAGCCATGTATACACTTATAATGAGTGCTGAGATGGAACAGTGGGAATGGGCAACCAAGGAAATTAGGGCTGCAGGGCATATCTGCTGGTCCTATCCCACCAATCACGCTGACATGCATCTTTCAGATGTATGTCTTTACAATTTTGGTTTGGCTCTCCAGCACTCAAAGCCTGCCACCTACAACAAACTATGCACTCAAATTGATAAGGATTCTGAGCTTTCCCTTTTGTGTTTGTCCAGGACCTATAAGATCTTGGTATTTTCTATGCAAGTGATAGTGATAAGTCCAGAAAGGACTCCTGCCTCCCCCCACGCCAATCCATCTGTTTCACCAAGCCCACATATGTGACAGAAGACAAATTTGAGCAATTGAAGCAATCAGTTCTTGCTGCCCCTTCCCAGTCAACAAACCCTACCTCTCCAAACCCCCATCAAGCCACCCGCCTTCTAACCCTGACTCCCAAGCCACCACACATTCCCTACCCACTATCTCCAATGCTGCCCCTTTCACAGGCGCAGATGAAGGCAATGTTTTTCCCCCATCCCCTCCCCTACTTGTCCTTTAATGAGTAAATAAATCTTTCTTTGTGACAACTTATTAAAATTAATATCTCTCTTTCAATTCATAATTAATAATATATTCTTTTTACATTATCAACATTTCCCATATGTAAAGAATGTTGTACATTTGATGTGGTAACATATAATTATTTCCATGAATATTTTCATCATCATTAATAAATTAAAGAGA
>QTSX02001261.1:0-11097 GCA_014839935.2 Entomophthora muscae | reverse complement strand
TGATATCACAGAGACCTGGGACACGCCCCCAGCAGGAAGTTGCATGGATATCTCAAGACACGCTACTGGTGGCCCAACATGCTAGATGATATCAGAGAGGTACTGGAGCAGTACAAGGTCTGTGAGAAGTACGCCCAAACCAAAGCTTACCCAAGTCAGTAGTGCCTGTATCCATCACCCAACCCTTCAAGGTATGGCTGTTGAATATTGTGGGACTAATGCCTGGTGATACCAGGGCAATAAGTACATTGTAACAGCTATTGACTATGCAACCAGGTGGCCTGTGGCACAATTCACCAAAAAACACAAAGGCAATGATGTGAGATAATTCATGGGAAAAAACATCATAGCCAAGTTGGGGAAGCCTGACCTCCTAATCAGAGATGGGGCACCCAACTTAAAGCTGTCAACACCAATATCTACCTTGCCAAAGATGGAATAAAACACATCACTGCCAGCCCATATCACCCTCAAGCAAATGGACAAGTAGAACGACTAAATGGCGCGCTCGTTGAAGCCCTCAGTAAGTTATCTGCTAACAATCCAAAGACCTGGGTCAACATGCTCCCAACAGAACTCATGATCTGTAGAACACAAGTAAACTGTAATACAGGTAAAAGCCCTCATGAACTTGTCTATGGGCAGAAGCCCACCCTTGTTAGTACAACCACAGGACTGTGTTTATCTCTACCTAAGAAGGTGCCAGACAACAGTAACCCCAATGTACGCTGTGCTAGAGAGGATCAGAAATACATGGAACAAAAAAGAATTGAGAGAGCTGTAATCCCACTACAACAAGAAAGCTTCCAAGTTGGGGGAAAATCTGGGTTATTGATCACAATCAGCATAAGTTGATCCAAGGTTATGCGAGCCAGGTATTGTCATGGAGGTCAAACCTAACAATACCTACCCCATCAAAGGGATTGGGGCCCAAACTGAACTAAAACATATGCATCATGGCTGACTCTGCCCATGTAAGGCAAGAACCGCCCAGTGCAACTCCAGACTCCCTGTTCCCAAGTGCCAAACTGGATCAATACCAAGCTCATATCCCTGACACTCTTAAGAAAATTCCCAAGGCTCCGCCTTCCAGCACCCCAGGGGGAGATGTCACAACATCTTCAATTAATCACTCTTGGGAAATTAACACCCTAAGTAGATCACTGAATGGCTCACTGAATGGTTCACCAATCAGCCAGTAAGCTGGTGGTATCATTATCAGTCAACCATCTATCACGGGGATCACCTAATCCAGATCCTAAATGAAACACAACTTGAACAAGCCTTGTGACCTAAGAGAAACATTACTCAGATAAGCCTCATGACCCCCATGACGTACATGGACGGTATGTGGCTTGTCATGATACTATATATTCTTATAAATTCATATCCAATAAGGTATCATTCTCTTCTTAAATTTTTCCTTATCTCATTTTTTATACTTCCCAGAAGTATATACTTGACAGCAGTACCCCTGTGAACGGTTGCCTTCCCCAGCTACAGGTGCTTGGCTATATCTAGTTCAGTTGCAACCTACCCTTTCCTGCTTTTTAAAGATACTTGATGGTAAATAAGCTGGGTCCTGGGGGTTATCAAGTGGAAGGGGTGAACTTTTCTTATCAGGGTTGACCTCTTTATGGGACATCCTTTAGAAGGGATGAGGTTATCCTTGGTTTTCCCAAGGTTGGTGCAGCTTCCTCAGTCCTCCCTGCGGTTGCTGGGTGGACGCATCTAGGGTTGCTCGTGCAAGCTCACTGGTATACTGATCTTCTGGATATGTTGTTGTTTGGGGTGGTTGGATTTAAGAATAGTTGATATTGGAGGTGTTGGCTTGGGATGGATTATGGTGGCTCACCAGATTCCTGCTATTGATGAAAGAGATAAGAGGGTGGTATTCCTATATTGGGGTTGGTTTAAAGTCTGGGTTGGATATCTTGTCCTGATGTAGTATATCACTGTGAGGGTTGCTTGAGAGAGGGGATAAGGATTAAATTGTTGACTGATACCAACATATCTGAAAGAGTTCAGCTTGCTTGCTATGGGGTGGTAGTTAGGTTAAGTGAGAAGCAGTAGGTTTGAGTTTGGTGTATGGTTTGTTAGGGTAAAGCTTTTGGATATGAGGGTGGAAGAAAGGTTGCTGGTTGATGGATTTTGGGTAAGAGATGTCTTTTCAGATACCTTGAGCTGCGGCTGGTTAGGGGTGAGATTGATTTTCATTTTGAGGGGTAGGTTTGGCGTTTAAGGTAAGGGTAATGTGGTTCATTATTAGACCTTTGGGCTAATGGATGGGAAAATGCAGTTGGGTTGGTGGTTTCATCATGTCTCTTAAAGAGATGGAGCGAGGGGAGGATGTGTATTTCATCAGAGAGTAGGAGTTTGGGTTGAGGATCTAATTTAAATGTTTATTTTTAATGTGGTTGATTAGAAAGATTTAAATATATATGGGAATAGATATCTATTCTGATTAACGATAGAATGTTTGTTTATTGGCTTCTGTATTGGTAACAGAAGCATTAAGTTGATGTATAGGCAGACGTTAAGAGTTACGTTTGGCATGGTTTAGATGGAGCATTTTGGCGGTATATTTGGGTGCAGTGTGTGGCTCTTGAGGGAATTATTTTTGGTGGAGTATTGTGAATAAACATTGGGTTTGATGGTGTGTACAAGTGGAATATGAGAAGGTGTTTCTTGGAGTTTAGTGTGGGTTTTGTCAGAGTAAGGGATGATTAAATCCTTTACTAGCGGGGTATTTGCATGTGAAGCCTAAAGATTAATCCTTGTAATTGGCTACTTGGGTGGGGGATGCAACCAATCAGCGTTGGGTTGGTGTCAGGAGAGTAAACCCTTGATTGGAGCAGGCTATGGAGTATTGCAGACGATGACGTTGCTTTAGGATGGGTGAGTTGATTGAGAGGAAGTTTGTGTCAGAAGAGGGAATTGTTTGAGGATAAAGTGGTTCAAGGCCCACCACGACAGTATGGAGCATCGGGAAATGCTGTTGTTTGTAGGCGGGGTGTCGGTTGTTGGCTTACTGTTGAATGTGGTTGTTGGGTTGCTGGTGTTGCGGCTGCGGCGGCGGGTGGGCTGGAACTTTGGCCATAAGCTTGTGTTGATAGTGGCAGTATCGGATTTTCTTGGGGCAGTTACTATTCTAGTTAGGGCGGGGATGTGGACAGGGGAGTCGTGTGGGACCTTGGATCGGGTTCTCGATCTGCTGCTTCATCTATTTTACCTCCAATCCAGCGCAATGCTGGCCTTGCTTGGGTTGGACAGATACTTGACGGCACTTGGCTTTCCGGGTGTTGGTGGGATTGCTGTTTTAGCAACAATGGCAGTGGAAGGGGTGTTCTTTGGACTTGCATGGCATTGGCATCTGTTTGTTTCGCCGCTGTGTGGGGTTACAGACGCTACTGGGGCAGCTTGTCTGTTTGCTGCACTCGTCCTCAGCAGCGGCTTGGTGACGTGGAGCTACTTGTGTATTATTTTCCTGCGGCGCGTAACGCGGCAGCGCGTGCGTGACGCGCTTTCTCCAACAGAATACTTCATTCAGTGTGAGGCATGTTCGCTTAAGGAGCTTCCCAAAGGCACCTCCAAGCGGCTGTACTGGAAGGCGAGTGTGATGGTTGCTGCATATCTTATCTCTACCCTGCCTGTAACGGTTGGCCTTGGGATGATGGCCTTTACGTCCCTCCCCCCAGCCTTCTACCTCGCGTATTCCTTTAGCCTTGCTTCCCTGCAACTGTTCAATCCGACAATGGTGCTGATCCTCCACTCCCGTGTCCAATACGAGCTACTGATCTACTTCCTTCCCCACCCCCCGCCGCTATTGACTTAATATGTAAATAAACCTATATCCCATACAATTCATATAAAAAATATTAATCAATTGCAACACATCTTGCATCCTATTATCTTATATACAAATGCCAAACACGCTCAGTTAATAATATCATGTCCAACCTTGATTTTAAAAATAAACATTTGTTTCAACCCCAGCTGTTATGAAGTTCAATCTATTTTTATAAATAAATCTTTACAAATAGATTTTTATATCCGATTCTATGGGCTGTAATTAAACCCCATTCTAAACTACATCTCTTGACTAAGTAAAAATAAATCCCTGTCCTTTTTTAACTTTAATACTTAATCAAATTATCTATTAAAGTGCCTCGTATAATTTGGTAATTTAAAACCTATCCCTTTAAAAGGATATCCTTATGGTTGAACTTTTCAAAATCAAACCTTTTCCCAATCTAGTGCTATAGCTAATCATCACTTCCCCCAGCCATCTATTGTAACATTTAAATCAATTTAAATTACCAACCTTTTATCAAACTTAAATCCAATCAGGAGTACCGCTAGACCGTTAACCCTCTCATCTCAGTGATACCGATCCGACCGAGGGATATATTCATGGTCCGGTCCTGATCCGCGGTTCAGAATCGATATAACGTTGGCTTTGAATAAAAGTGGTTATTAGTGAATTAGCATGATAGGGGGGTCGACTACAGATTCTCAATGCCTAGAATATCTAAACCACACCAGCTAGAGGTTGGGATACTATAGCTCAATCCCATAAGATATGTCAGGATTTGTAGGTCAACTATACCCACCAGCAGTCCCCACTGTCAACAGTAGGCTTGGGCAGGGTTAGGTAAATTATATACCAATCTCATTAAAAACTACTTGGTTATACAGCTAAATTATAAAAGTCAGAAATGTGGTATCAACCATGGCAATATTCACCTGTTGCTAGGGTTGGGACAGCCACAGCAATTGTGTGATTGCAGAGTCACAACCCCATTTTTTGGATGGTCTATGATCAGGTCTCAGAACTATCTTTATGGATCTGTTTGCAACTTTCAGAGTGGGTCTCAGTTTGCGCCTCACATCATCATGTAGGTCACAAAATATAAGAGGAAGACAATTCAAGGATGGAACAGTTGGTTTTATTTTGTGCAAGGCTCAGCATGTAAAATAAGCACAGGCTCAGCTGTTGGATTATGTTTTTCAACCACAGTCCATTACAGCTTCATCTGTCATTATCTCACAATGACAGTTTTTATTAAACTCCAGTTTGCTTTAGATAAATATAGAAAAAATACCAATCAGATAGATGAAGAAATATCCTTTTCAATCAAAAGGAATCATCATAATACTTACAATTAGACACCGCACAAAACAAGATAAAATCACTTTTAGCCACATCCCAGGCCACATCAATTTGTTTCATGGCTTTAGGAGCAGGTCATTAAACATGGCAGTTACAACTGTGACCTGCTCCTAAAGCCACCAAGCAAATCTGCACAAGCTGTGATGCAACTTGGAGGGCAATAAACACATCCGTGACCAACCACTGAAGCCACCAAGCATATCATGGCAGGTGAGGCTTGGTTGTGACACAAGCTGCACCAGTTTGGCCCCCCTCCTAACTCGAGTTACAAGCAGGGAGGAAGGTTCCCAGCTGATTAAACCAGGCCAAAAATTTCAAACAGCGATGCATATCAAAGAGCTGCAACCTTCCCAGCCTTAGTTACAGGATCCCTTGAAACCATAACCAGAAAAGTCTCCATCACCCTAAGGTGGGTATAGGGTTACCATGCATATCAATGGCAAGCTACCCTCAGCTGACAGCAGCAGCCATAACAACCCATCTGATGCTGATGCCATAGTGAAGTGTCCACTTTGCTTTTAAAAGTGCTGCCTTATGAATGTCAACATACTTTTAGTTAACTTTACATTTACCCTGAAATTTTTTAATATACAAAATAAGCAGTACATGTATGATACTGCCGTAACTCTGCTGTACTAGCAGGGTTACAGGGGGGAAAGTATTTAGAGACTAGATAACACCTTTATTGTAATATGGGAGATTCTGTAGTTGATGTGAGTTGTTTTAAAGTTTATCAGAATATGGGGATTGTACATTGAAAAAATTGGAGAGTAAGATAGCTTTTCTAGGCCTGGGGATGGCAGGGCAGTTCTTAGTCTGAAGGCTAAGAGATTGATACCCAGTTATACAAGTTGTTTGTACCTTTCTTTCCAATTAGCAGGCTAACCTGGTCTCTCTATCCTGAACACTTATACGCCTTGAAAGAAAGTATAAATAACAGAAATGTGAGCCTTTGTTTTATCAAAGATGGATATCCTTTTATAGAATCATGAGGACATATCAATTGCCTTTGCTCCTGACAAGGATTCCAACAGCAGGATTGGCTTCTCAAGAACAAATATCTGAATTAGTTTCAAGGGCAGACCAGCCACAGTTGTGAGGGTCACCAGGCATGCTCCTGGCAGAGCTTTTCTCAATGCTTCCAAGCGGAGCAGCCATTATTGCATCATCTCTTCTCCTGGCCTTATCCTGAGGTGAGAGTAATGCAGCTCATCACAGGGCCCCTATTATGGCACTTGTCCTGAAGTCAATCTATCCCATACCATGCCCTATCAAATGAGGAACCTCTTTATACTAGAGTGTAATGGGGGAATGTATAATCAGGAAAAGGGAATTTAGGGAGCTTATTCCCAACTGATTCAGTTGTAACTGGCTAAACTTTAATGCCAATGGCTATTAAGGATGTATATTGATTAGAAACAATAATGAGCGTCTAATCCAAGTCTTCAGCCCCTGTAAAGCCCTTGGGATTTCCTGTATGTGCTGCTCTCTTTGTTGGAATGGCATGATCACTAGGTTTGATCTAGACAGATCAGACTTTGGATTGATCTGGACTGGCAGGTTTGGGTTAGGCAGCAATCTGTTCTTGGTGCCGCTAGTCTTTCTGGAATGATCTGGATTGGCTACATGTACCAGCAGGCTTTAAGTTGATACATTGCTAATAGTCATCCTGGAATAATTTGATGGCTGAACTGACAAGTCAAAAAAATCCAGGGACTTCACAGTACAACTGGGGTGAATTGTTTTAAGGGAAACATGATTGTGTAGAACATTGACTTGGATTTGACAGGGGGTGGCTAGATCCTGCTAACCAGCTGGGCACAAAACATGTTGCCACTGGGTCAAGATTGGCATTGGTCCCTGTCTCCTGGTTTGATGATTTTAGTTGGCTTCCACATTTGGTTTTGAGTGTCAGGGGAGTCAAATTGGGTGGCCCAGGGCCTCTTGTCCGTACCCTTGCTGGGGGTCAACCCAGCTTCTTTTTCAAACCCATTAATTGTATTCAAAGATCCCAAAAGCGCAACAAAAGTGTGCCGCAATGAACAAGAATAAGGAGAAATAATCACTAATTTTTCATACTACTATGGAAGCTATACTCTTTAATATAAAACATATTTTATCCCCAAATGGATTAAAGTTCTAATGATACAAAATAAAGAGAACTCATTATACACACAATAAAAATATAAGGAAATGAAAATAAATGTTCAGTATGCTTCATATAAGCCCAACCAAAAACATCATATGCTCAACAGATAAACTAAGCAACATACAGTATTCCTTACACCACCACCTCAAAAATGGGACCTTACCATCTAAATAAATTAAAGGTTAAATGTTTAAGAGTAAAAATTTATTGGCAAAGCTAAACAAGGTTTATTAGCCCAATTAAAGCCATCACCAAGGGCAGTGACAACCTCCTCAAGGCCCTCCCCAATTCCCGCCCCCTTGCACTCCTTCTTCATCACCTTTCAGAAATACTCCCAGTACCCTTGCCTTTATCTCTTCTCTTTCTTGAGGGCCACCCTTTTGGCCAGGTAAAAAACTACAAGATATTTCTTCCCTGCTCCTTTGCAGCCTCTGAAATGTTTTTTTGAACTTGTAACTGGCACCCAGCTTAGCCTTAAGACGTTGGTACTGACCCTCAAGGCAAGACATTGTCTTCATCTCCCCATCCAGGCAGTTGCTGCAGCAGATTTAGGACGCAGTTGCCCCACTCTTTCCTCTCAAGGAAGTTGCCTTCTTTCCTACCCATTGGCGCTCATAGTACTCAAGGTAGCCCCTGAAGATGGCCAGTGCTGCTTGACGTAACCATCATCCTGGATAGCCTCTAAGCCAACCCAGTGTGCCCATATGTTGCAACCAGGTTTCCAGACTTGCCTGCCAACATATCTTACAATACACAGGGGGAGCTCAATGAGTTGCCCCTTGACGTATCTAACAACAGAAATCAATCTGATGGCAATATCAAATTGCGGGCACTTTCTCCTAATTAGGAGTGCTACCAATCCAACCTGCTAATCCCCGCACAAGTTACTCCTCAGCTTTGAACCTTACATGGAGCACCCCGCTATGCCACCCCCTGTGGTCTTGTGGCTTTCCCATATGGTATATTGATCACAATATTCTAAGATAAACAATGCTGTATTCTACTCATTCTTGTCCTTTCTATCAGACAGTTGTCACCCCCAATCCAAATCCTGAGCTCTCATTGGTTCATTTGCAACACGTACTTTATCAGAGCCAGGGCAGGAAGCTGGGCAATGGCAAAGCGGCCCTTCCCATTACCATGATTGCAATACTTGGAAGAGAGCTCCTTCTCCCCCTGAGATGGTTGGGCGGGTCTACCTGGAATGGGAGAAGCCGCCCTGGACTCCCTCATCAAAGGTGACCTATGAAGGCTTGGGACTGAGCAAGCACAGATTCTATAAGGATCCCTTGGCCCAGGGGAGCCGGCATCAGCTAGCTTCTCAGCAACAAGGGCCGCCACATCCTTCCCAGAGGAGGGCATATCAGCTTGGGTGGCATGCGCAGGGAGAAGCTTGTTGGGGGGAGGGAGCTTAATCTGCCTCTGAAAATTCTGTAGGCCTTGATGCAGACCTCTGCCTTGGCACCAGGCAGGAGAAAGGGAGAGGCAGGATAAGCCTGGGCGTCAGAATTACCCTGAGGGCCCAAAGATGCTTGATAATGGTGGGGCATGCTGCACATGTGCTGTTGCACAGCCAGGCTATTGCTGTGTTGGGCGGATCCAGGTTTGGTGTTGTGGCGTAAGCTATGATCCTACCCCCTGCCCATTTTCTTGGGAAAGGGAAATCTCACTGTCCTCTGTCTCCTTGAGGGCATTGATGAGGACCAGGTCTTTGATGCTGGTGGAACCCTTGGCCAGGGGTTAGAGACTTGGTATCTATCACTCACAAACTTAACCAACTGAGTCTGGTTTTCACCCTCTTCAGATTAATAGGGGAGAGGTACTTGCAAGAAAGCATAGTTAGCTGGGTGGCAGAAGATCCTTGGATGTGGGAATCATCTGCACAGGGCACCACTTGAGCAGGTGGGAGCTAAAAGTGTTGGAAATGGTGAGGTATGCTCACCCTTGATAGTTTGCACCTTGTCCCAGTACTCAGAGTTGAGCTGTACTTTGAAGGAGAGGCCCTCACAAATATAATGTTGGCTCTTGAAGCCCTGGTTGGAACTTTTTGCAGCTGAAGATAAATACATTGGCCATCATGACCAGCTCACCCTTCACACTCATGACAGAAAAGTATTTTAGAAGGGGAAGGAGAATCTTGAATTTACTATTGATATTGCAAATGGTGTGGGCTACTAGAGGATCTCAAGGGCCAGTAAAAGCATGGCAGAAGTTAGAAAAGTAATATGGATATGGCTTTGAATCATTTTCATAGGATCTGGAATTAGGGGGGTGTAACAGAATGGTGAAGAAGGGTGCTTGCTCTGGTGCTCCTCATGTGTGGGAGACTTATACTCAGGAGGGGAATTTTTTGAAAGAGTGCTGCTTCTTGGTGGGCTTTTCATCTGACACCAAGTTGGGCAAGTTATGGTCTGTAATAGAACTATCTGATTTCTTACCCCCAGTAAAGTAAACTGAGCTCTTCTTAAGGAAAGGATTATGAGAGGGCTTCTTTCTAGAGGGAGTTTTAAGTACAGGATTATTTGAGGATAAAGCCTGCTGCTTTTGCACTTCATTAGTTTTTTAGGACTCTTAGTACAATTCTTTTGCAACTGAACCAATGAGGATTCAGTATTTGGAATTGGGGAAGACAACAGTCCAATAGAAAGGACAGAATAACAAGAATAAGGTATTGTTTATTGTAGAATATTGTGATTAATATACCATATGGGGAAAGTCACAAGGCCACAAGGGGGTGGCATAGTGGGAAGTTCCATGTAAGGTTTGAAGCCAAGGAATAACTTGTGCAGGGATCAGCAGGTCAAATTAATAGCACTCCTAATTAGGATTAAGTACCTGCATTAGGTATTGCCACCAGATTGATTCATGTTGTTAGATACGTCAAGGGGCAACTCATCAAGCGCCCCTGTGTATTTTAAATTACGTTAGCAGGCAAGTCTGGAAACTTGGTTGCAACACCCCCTTGCCCCCTGCTTGTTGTCAGACACCAAGAACAGAGTCTGCAGAAGGTCTGGGAAGGTCTGCACAAACAGCCTTTATGTGGGGATGGCGCGGCAGGGGCGCAAGCAATTGTGGTGGAGCTTCTTGGTATTCCCTTGGGCATCTTTGAGTGATAGGTATGGTTGTCATAAACAGCGGCTATCTTGAAGGGCCCTAGGTGGTTGGGCTGAAACTTGGCAGAATTGGGGTTGAGGGTGTAGACAGGGTCACCTACGGCATACCTGGCTTTGAGGTGCTTTGTCCCTCCTTCAATTTGCCTGTATTTAATTTCCCAGGCTTTGGCATGCCATTGGTCTAGGGATGGGGTTGTCACTAGGGGAGGCTTTTTGGGAACTTTGAACCGTAGCTTTCCCTGTTCAACTCCTGTCAGACTGTCAGGCGTCCCAAAGGTCAGGGTGCTGGGGCTGAACCCTGTGCCCCTGTTGATTCTTGCTTTTAGGATAAGTAGAGCAGTAGGCAGGTATTCAGTCCATGTGGTGTTGGGGTGCTCTTGTGAGAGCTTGGTAATCAGTTGAACCAGTGAGCCATATGGCTGCTCTATACGCCCATTGGCTTGCGGATGGTGGGGGTTGTAACTATATGGTGGAGTGCGTTCTTGGTGCAGTATGCCTTCATGACATGCCCAACAAGTTTGGGGCTGCCATCTGTAATGAGACGTTTGGGTCGCCCAAAGCGGGCCAAAATTTCTTTGCAAATGAAGCGGGTGATGGTGGTGGCAGTGTGGTTAGTTGTTGCCCAGGCCACTGGCCAGCAATTAAAGTAGTTGATGGCAGTG
>QTSX02001260.1:0-11136 GCA_014839935.2 Entomophthora muscae | reverse complement strand
CATTTGGTACCATGTCACTTCTGATATATTGGGTGTGTCTCTTTAACCCTTTCTTTAAGCTCATAAATCACTGGAGGTGATAAGAGCCATAGAAAGCCCACATTCTTTACATGATTGAAATAAAAGATATTTGGTACATAGTGGAAAAGAACATGGCGGTCAACACCATTCACAAATTATAAAAACTTAATTAGTTTAACTTTAAAAAATTAATACCTTTACAGGTCTCTTCTTTCTTGGTATCTTCAGCTGGTTGGTTCATCTTGGGTGTGAATAGTTGTGTGGGCCCATTTTTTTCTTCTTTAAAAGCCCTTTTTTTGGTTTAGGTGGTCAAGCCCTTTTCTGGGTTGTTGACCCAGACAGCTGAGGAATAAATCCCTTGTGATTTAACTGTAATACTTTGGCTAAAATCTTCTGGAAGTTGAGAAGACGCTCTAGGGTATTCTCAATTTTTTAGGTATATTTGCTTCCTGGGTCTTTGTGTTGACCTATGTGATTTAATCCCCATTATGGACCATCAACTTAACTTTATCTTTAATTTTTGTGTTTATTTCTTTGACTTTAGCAGCTACTGCTTCAAGTTCTCTCAACATCTTCTCATATTTTCTCATTGCTCATTCTGTCTTTCTTACCCCAGTTTTTATACATCTCAACAACCAAATAAACACATTATAATCTTAATTCCCTTTGCTTCCATTGTTTTCCTGTGTTCATTTTTGTTTTTGCATAAACCTAATATGTCTTATCACATTTTTTGTCTTGCTTTTTGTGTAAATGTTTTATAGTTTTTTATGTATTTTTTTCTTTTATTTGAGCCTTGTTGTTGAATCTAGAGCTGCAGTACTATTTTTAGTATTTAAGAACAATTCCTTGTACTAAATTCAGATGTGCTGGTCATGGAATCTATTTATTAATATTAAATTATGTGTCTATAGTATTCATTGTAGCTTTCTGTAATATGTATTCAAAACTATGATAATAAACTTATAGTCAATTAGAAGCCACATATTAAATTGATTGTTAGGATATAAAGGGTCATAAAAAGAGCTTTTGATACCCAAATAAAAATAGATCTAATTGGCTTATTTTTTCCATTGTGTACAATTTTTGCTATGGTGAGTTGCTTGTGTAATTGAGGTTAGCAAGTGACTGGACTATCACTAAGCCAAAACCAACTTGCCATAGCAGCAATGTCATACAATGGGAGTAAGAGAGCCAATTGGGTTCATTTGCACTTGGGTATTTAAATCTCTATGTAAAACTGTGATGCATCTGCTGTTGCTCAGAGGTTATTGAGGTGTGTCCTAGGTCAAAACCAGTTCCAGCTGGGTTGGTGGGCCATACTTTAGATGAGAAAATTCATTAAGAAGGGAACTAGAATGCTATTAAAGGTGTATAAACTCCTCCAGAATTTTATTAATGAGTATTATAAATTCTGCTGCTTGAACTGTGGACTTAGTATGAAGATTATCTTCCTGTGGCTGATACAAGTCTTAGAAAAACTCTAAAAGCTCTCTTTGGAGAAACTCTTTCTGCATTAGTGATAGCTTTATGTCTCTGGTTATTTTTATATTTTTCCACATCACACAACCAGCTATTAGTAAAGAGCCTAAAGTTTCTTTTAAAGTTCTCAATCTGATCAGGTTTAGGGTATGAAATCACCAGGATTTTATTAATTGTTTACAGGTTAAACTTGTCAAGGCTCAAAAATAGTCTGTATTATTATGTAGAAGGAAAATACCTTTATAACCCTTCAAGTTATTCTCCTTGCTTTTTTAGTCTGCCTTTCCTTTAAATCTTTGGATTTTGGTGCAAAATTCTGCTATTTTTATATTGGTGTCAATATATTAGTAATTTTCTATGTAAAAAAACTGCTATTGTGTAGTAGTCTATGGTATAGTCATGTCTCTTTGGTGTGTCCACTTCTTAATTCCACCCATTTTCTTTAAGAAAGTTTCTCTTACAGACTTAATCAATTTCTCTCACCCTTTCTTCTATCATAAAATTAGCTTTCTGTCTTATCTTTGCAATAGCCTATATTATTTCTATTATTCTTCTCTCACTATTTGATTAAGTCTTCTAGTCTTCTATCAATAATATTTTATTAGTATAATAGCCCTTAAACTCACCCAATGGCTGTTTTGCCACCTGTTCTGAAGCACTTTTCTTTGTATTTAAAGAATTTTTAATTCTCAAATAGTATTTTTAATGTTTTGCTGCCAAAGCGTTAACATTTCACTGTAGATTAATTCACCTTGCTGTCATGGTATTTTTATTTGGAAAAAAAATTGAGCATCTCTAAACATTTCTCTTATATAATGATTTCTAACACTAGTAGCTGCTTAGGCACATATACGTTCAACTAACACATAGGGCAATATTTGGTGTCTCTCCAGTTACTCTTTATGTGAACTGATACACCTAGGATTCATCTTTTCACTATTCATCTAGGAAATGAGCCAGCATATTGCCAACAAAGAGTAACCATCTTCACTTTTTAAACACCCCAAGTCATTGATTTCTTGTAGCTTATTCCTCAAATAGCCATCCCAATAGTGGTCAGGATAATTCTCATTGTAAAAAACCCACCCTGAAGGAAAAGGTTTCCCTGCATGGGGGATTAATGTAGAAGGATTTAAACCAGTCAACATAGACCCAATGGGCAATGATACCATACCCAAATAGAATAACTCACCAAAAATACAATATCAACCAAGGAGTGAATTAAAGCAACCTAAAAAGACGTAGGCCCTCAAATATGACAGCATAAAGACAGAGGCAAACAGGTGGAATAAACTTGAGGACTTGGGCTTTATTGGAGCTGCTTGGGGCTTTTCCTTAACAGGAGGGTTGATTGAGAACAAGGAAGCAGTATACCATTTTCCTGGTACTACAGGGGCTCATTGCCCATTTTGGCAGTATTAAGTATCTGTACCTATGCCAGGTCTGGAGTCCATATTTACAGAGCTCTGAACAATAAGATAAATCAGGAGTAGTAACAACCATTTAAACCTAATTCCCCTAAAGCTGGGGGGCTCGGGTGGTTTCATGGTGACCACTGGGTAAATCTTATAAACAATAAAAATTTAATTTAACTGGTTTAATTTATTTATTAATTGAACAATTGCTATAAGAAATGCTCTAAAGTTTATATAGGATAGGGGATGAGGGTCTGAGAGAGGAAAGTTAGCTGTTACATAAGAAAAATAGAAGACAATGATCATCTTAACCCTCTAAAACTCAAATCAAGCACTGAACTGTTTACCCAACAGTTTAACTTACTTAAAGGCTTGGATGGAACATACTTACTGAATTTGAGCTTTTTGAGATTAAGAAAATGATTTAAATTTATTAACATCCTCTATAGTATTATCACTGTGGTTTAAAGAGCCTTTTAAGTTGTTTACACAGTTGTTAATGTCACTAGTTGATTCCAAAGCTTCTGATTGGCTGGATTTACTTAACTATTCAAAATTACGCACAGTACTAGCTCCAGAACTCATTTTTAAGTTTGAACTGGGTTATTACAATAGCACCAAAAAGATCTTGGGTTCAAATTTCGGTCTTTAAATTATAGGCTTTATATTGACATTAAAATGAGTTGAATTGTCAATTTCTTGATTTTGTTGAACCACCTCTTAAAAAAACAGGTACCATCAGGGCCATAAGTGATGGAATCATCATAAATGATGGTCCTGACACTCATCCTTGCATGGTATAATTAGTATTCCTCCTATAAGCTACCCAAAAGAGATGAAAAAAGAAAGCAGCAATAATCATTGTGACTATGCTACCAATCTTCATTCTAACCCCAAGTGGCACATGACTGCAAAACCTGTCTGGTATATTAATAACACACCCTCAAGTAAACAGGTTGATAGAATTCCTCAATGGCTCTCTATTACAGCTTTTCTCTAAACTATTACAATAGTATTCCAACACAACATTAACAGAATATTTATCCACTGCTTCCTTCATCCTGTTGGCCAGAATTAAGTGTGGCACTGGGTTCAGTCCTAGCACACTTATTTTTGATAATTCTAATCATGTTTCAGGGATATACCAAGTCAAGTTAACCTTGCAAGCCCCCAGCAAGCCTCCTCTTGAAGTTAAACTCTATCTTGTACAGTAATTTGCCAAGATCAGTGAAGCAGAACATGCGCAAGTACGGGGGAATCAAACACATAAAGACTTGTTACATTATAAGCAACCCTTTGTATTCTCTCAATTCTAAGCAAACAAAAATAGAGTCTCAACTTTTTGAGCCCTTCAAGGTAGTGACAGTTATAGACAACCACACCTATCACATAAAATATGCCAAAGGCAACACCAAAAAGCTACATTGTGATCAATTGTATCCACATTGAGCTATTTGCGCCCAATAACACTTTCCCTACAGTTTCTCAGATGTCTGCAGGTTCTCATAGTCATTGATTATGAGGGTACAGGGGGTGTTGCAACTTAAATTGACATCTTGGTTGCCACTTTATCTCATAATACACAGGAGGTGCTTGACCATTCACCCCATGACAGATCTAATATCATAGCACCTCTCAATTCCCTCAACAAAGTGGGATCTTATATTATCTTATAAGGAGAAACCCTAATTTACAATAATGATTCCACACATGACCTCATAAAGCACAGGTTCACACCTTATCTAGATAATACCATCCCCTTAGTGGCACAATAACTCATTACACTGGTATAAGAATTATCATTACTTTCAATAATAACCATCTTATTCCTGATCCCTTTCCCCCTTTATGGACTTTTGTCTTCCCCAACCCAAATACTGAATTATTTATAGTTAAGTTTCATCAGTTGTGATATCTAAAAAAACATAGTAGGTGATGAGAAGCGACTTTTGGAGAAGCTTCAAATATGGAATTAATAAAAAGAGAAGTATATTTTATTGAATAATACTTTAGACTTATATAGCTTGCACTGTGATAGGGATTTAAGTCAGATCAAAGATAAGGGTGGTCATGTGCAGAATGGATTCAAGTTTTTGGATACCTGGAAGAGTCATGTGATATTATTTGGTTACCATTCTTGGTATGTTGAAGGGTATATTGGAGGGGCACCAAAGCGGGCAATGGCTGGATGTTGAGTAGGTTGGCAGTAACCAGAATACCTGTACATCTGGCTCTTTGACTCACCCCTTCCTTAAGGGGCTACTCTGGTACATCAGAAGGGGGCTTTTTCTTGACGGCTGCCTCCTGATGTTCCTGGAGTTGTTTTCTAGTAGGTACTAGCCGAGTTGAGTGTTCTCCTTTACTGAGGCAAAGGCAGGATCTGTGGTACTTTTTGATGATGGGGTCTTTGGTGCCTTGGAACTTGACCAGGTAGGTGTTTCTGTCCAGTCTGTATTTGATAACTCTTCCTGGTTC
The DNA here is from genome assembly GCA_014839935.2 of Entomophthora muscae. Lineage (NCBI taxonomy): Eukaryota > Fungi > Entomophthoromycota > Entomophthoromycetes > Entomophthorales > Entomophthoraceae > Entomophthora > Entomophthora muscae. The sequence continues at coordinate 5,743 of QTSX02001260.1, read as the reverse complement.
TCTATGTATTGAATCCAGCTTCTTTCTGTTTCTGGCAAGGATCCAGATAGGGGAGTTGATTGGGAGTGATTCCTCTGCAGAGGTCACCTTTTGCGCTTTGAGTCTCTTGGTTTCTGCCATCTTAGCTTTGAGATGTATGTGTTGTAGCGCTGGAGTCTATTCCACTGTGGGGGGTTTCCCTGGGGGTATCTTCACATATGGTTGTTTATTGCAGGTGACTATCTCTGGTTTGTACCTGTATGTTAGTTCAAACAGTGAGTAGCCTGTCCCTTGGTTGGTGTGTACCCGCAATATTAATAATGCATGTTTCACGTAAAGTAGCCATGTGTCTCTGGCTTTGCCATCCATTATTTTCTCAAGGGTTCTGATGAAAACGCCATTTAGGCATTTAACTCTGCGTTGGTCTGTAGGACGAGGTTGTGGAATGTTTGATATTCTTTTATTTTAAGTTATCATTCACTATGTGTCCTGATAGTTCTGTGGCTCCATTGGTTATGATGTAGTCTGGATTTCCGTAGTTGGCTATGATTGCCTTGTTGATGAAGCAACTGATTGTTTCTGCTTTGTGGTCTTTAGTTGCCCAGCAGATAGGCCAGTGTGTTGCAAAGTTGATGGCTACAATTAAGAAGTGTTGTTTTGCTTTAGCTTCTGGGAAAGGTTCCACTACGTCCAGCCCCCAAACCTTGAATGGTTCTGGGTCAGGTACTGGGTTAACTGTAGGTTGTGGAGCTTTGGTGCTTGATTATTTTTCACACACTGTGCACTTCTTTAGAACGTCAATGATGACTTGTTTAAGATTGAGCCACCATACTATCTCTTTTAAAGTGGGGTATAGATTGTTAGCCTTTGTGTGTCCTAGTAGACAGTGATGTCTTAGGATGGTGACAACTATTTGTGCAAGTGGGATGTAGGAAACATGTTTATCTTTAATGATTCAGTCTACTGTACCATTTGATATGTGGAAATTCTTTTCATTCCTTAATAATTTATCATGGTTTAGTTGGTGTATGGAGGGGTCTTTCCCTTTGGTTTTATACTCAGTGTTGTACAAGTTTGGCCAGTCAGGGTCAAGGTGGTCTGGGTGATCTTCTCTAGGCTGACATAGTCTAGAGAGAGCATCAGCTGTGACCAGCTCTGCCCTCTTTTTGTATTGGATGTCCAAATTGAGCTGTTCCAGCAAGGACATCCATTTGGCTTGCCGCCGTGTGAGTGTGTTCTGAGTTTTGAAGTAGATTAAGGATTTGTGGTCAGTTATCACTTGGACGTTTAAGTGTCCTTTGAGATAAAATCTCTATTTCTTGCATGTGTGGTATATTGCTAGCAATTCCTTATTGTGGATTGGGTATCTCTGCTCAGTATTAGTTAGTTTTCTGCTTTTGTAACATACTGGCAGGAAGTCTTGCTGCCCTGGCTGGCGGATGCGCAGGACTGCACCAATGGTGGTGTCACTGGCATCTGACTCAAGCTTGTAGCACCCGTTGTTATTAGGGTATAGTAGGATTGGTGCTTTGATCAAAGCTTGTTTTAATAGTTGGAAATTCTTGTTGCATTCTGGAGTCCAGATGAATTTCTTTTTGGAATTACCTTTAGTTAGGTCATTGATTGGTGAGGTGAGCTTTCTGAAGTCTTTGATATACTTCCTTGGGTAAGCTACCATACCAAGAAAGCATCTTACTTGTTTCATGGAGGTGGGGCGTTGCATGTTGTTTATGGCTTTGATTTTATCTGTATCTGCTTTGATGCCACTGTCAGAGACCATGTGGCCCAAAAACAGGAGTTCCTTTTCCATAAATTGGCTCTTGCTAGGCTTTGCATAGAGTTTGTGCTTTGCAAGTCCATTGAGTGTCTTACAGACATGCATGAGTTGTTCCTCTTTGGTTTTTGAGAATATGATGATATTGTCAAGGTAGCATAATGTATTTGATAGTCTGTTTAGCGCCTGGTTCATCATGGTGACAAATGTTGCTGGGGCGTTTGTCATCCCAAAATTCATTATTTTACATTCAAACAACCCAAATTGTGTGCAAAACACGGTTTTTGGTATGTCTTTCTCTTTAACTTCAACTTGATTATAACCAGATGTGAGGTCAATTTTTGAGAAAATTTTTGCTCTGGAGAGCCTTGCAAATAGGTCTTCTATGAGGGGAAAGAGATTGATTTTTTACTGTACTTGCGTTTAGTGCTCTGTAGTCAGTAACTAAACAAAGAGATCCTTCTTTCTTCTTTACAAAGAAAACCACTGCCCCCCACGGGGATTCAGACAGGCAAATAAATATTTTGGCTAAATTGTCCTTGATGTGGGGCTTTAAGTGTTTGGGTCTCCATGGGGGAGAGTCTGTATAGGGGTGCTGGCTTAGGCATGGCTTTACATAGGTCAATGCCATGCTTGACTTCCTGCTTGGGGGGGTAATTCTGTGAGTTCTTCTTTAAATATATTGGTGTATTTGTTTAGAAGTGTTGTAAGTTCTGGGCATTGGATCTTTTGTGTTTGTATATTATTAAATTTAGAGTACCTCATTATGTGGAGCGTACTTTCTTTGGTTAGACATTCTGAGTTGTTTTTGGTTTATGATATGTACAAATACTGTTTCTCTCAGAATGAGATTGTTAAGTTCCTTGAGGATGTTGAAATTGACTCCATTGTGTTTGATGGTCATGATCTTTGTTTTCCAACATACGCTGGGGTTCACTTGGGTGAACCAGTCCATGCCTGCTACAATGCTGTAGTTTATGTTGTTCATGACAATTCCTTTGATGAACGTTTGTATGCCTTGGAGATCAATTATGAAGGGAGTTTCTTTGCCTTTAAATAGAACCTTTGATTTGTCTGCCATTCTGGAATATTTGAAGTTGGATTTGACAACTGGTATTTTGTACTTGATTACAAATGGTTTGCTTACCATGGTGTGCTGTGCACCAGAGTGAACAAAAAATTTATCTTTATGAGATTTATAAGTGAATGGGTAGACAAGAAGTTGAGAGTGATCTTTAATTTTTATGTTCATAAAGATAGAAGATTGTGGGACACGTGGGATGCGAGCAGCAAAGTTTGTGCCTTGGTACAATTTCTTGCCATTTTGGGGGAGACAGGGGCACTTAAGCCTGTTACCCTTCCTCTTTTCCATGTTCCTCTATTTTGAGACCTTTGACGTCAGAGAATGTGGGGTCATATTCATAGTGGGTTGCTGTCTCAGCATTGTTTACTTCAGCAGTGTCTTCCTTCTTGGGACAGGAGCAGTTTGCGCTTTGGCTACAATGCCATTGTTATGATTGGAGTTGCTGTTGCTATTATTGGTGTTTTGGCGCTTGCTTTCATTGGAATTTTCCCTGCCATTGCCGTTTGAGGAGCGGTTGCCGTTGTGTGCAGCATATTCCATGTTGGCGCATTTTTCAGCGTGCTTGGCTTCAACAATGAGCGCGGGCATGGAGGTATTTGCTTCTGGGCAGACAAAGTGCAGCAACAGAGGGTTTCATTCTGTTGATGAATGATGCTCTGGTGTGTATGTTGTCATCTTGTGTTGGGTTTTGGATTTTGCGACATATTTCCTCAAATTTGTTGGCGTAAGCTGTGATAGTGGTCTTCTGAGGGAGACCAATGAGCTGTATTGCAATGTCTTGGAGGGATTCAGTGATGCAGAAATTGTGGGTGATTTCAGCTTTAAACTCTTCTCAATTTTCAAGCTTATTGTTGGTTTGTGATCCAACCCAAGTAGTGAACCAGTTATCTGTGGCCTTTTACAGGCGCTTGCTGGCTTCCTAGACCCATTTTTTGTGGGGGATGTGGCTGGCGCAGAGTTTAGCGGCTGAGTGGTCCAGCCCATTAATGATATTTTCTTTGTTTTTACCAAAGAAATTGTTGATACCAATGTACTTGGTGTTGGTAACTTTGCCTGTGATAGGTGGTTGTGTGTTTGTTTATGGTTAGGGAGAGCAACTGTATTGAATTATCTTGGTGCATGCTTTGGGCATGACCAGTCCTTTGAATACAGTGCACCCACTAGGTATATCTTTGTCAATATTGTGGGCGCAGAAGTACGCTTTCCAGGTATCCTGAGATATAGCCTGGTTCAGTACATGAGCAAAGGTGGGTGGGTTCTGTTCAATCATTATTTCTCTCATAGGTGTGGTCAAAAAACTGTAGCTGCTACCAGTGATGAGGAGCAACTTTTGAGGAAGCTTCAATTATAAAAGTAGGAGGAGGAGAAGTATATTTTATTGGATGATACTTTAGACTTATATAGCTTGCGCTGTGGCAGGAATTTGAGTCGGATCAAAGATAAGGGTAGTCATGTACAAAATGGATTCAAGTTGCTGAATACCTGGACAAGTCATGTGATATTGGTTTATTGCCATTTCTGGCAGGTCAAACTGTATATTAGATTGGTATCAAAACAGGCTGTGTCATGAATGACATTTCAATACTTGTGTTGAAAACCTGGGAATTGAACCCCGGGTCTCAGAAAAAGCCTTGTGATGACCAGAGTAGATGGGAGCTAGCCAGACTGCCAGTTGGGCCAGACCCTGGACTGCCAGAGATGTCTTGCCCCAACCAGGAGGAACAGGAACCTGCCAGCCTGCCAAGTGTCAAGACTGGAAGTTTGAAATCAACATTAGAAACCCCAGAATCAAACCCCAACCCTCCAAAGGCTACTTGAGTCACCCAAAGTGGACGGGAACCTTCAAACTTGTTAAGTTGCAGACCCAAGTTGTTGAATTACTCTGAGACCCACCAGACTCATAAAAATGATTCCCCAAATAGACATCAGGTTGCTGTTAACTGTGTGCCACAAAAGACCCAGACCTATGTTGAAGTTGTAGCTTGCCTAAAGGAGGTTACAACAAGGCCTCCTATCAGTCCCACCAATGATCACCAGCTAATGCCAGCCTCCAGTCCAGAATGGGTAATACAATTTGACTGCTCAGGTGATGTGGTGAACAGTAGCGGCAGAATGAAGCATTGCCACTTCTGTTCATCAGAGCAAGCACAACTAGAATCTGCCGCCCGCAAAACCAGAAGCCAAGGACTGAGCCCTGCAGTGAACTATTCCCAGACCTGAAGTCCGCAAAAAGCAAAGAAGCAAAACCACCTGATATATGAACCCAGTGGTATGGGGATGACCCCATTGTCATTTTTGATAATAAAGCTTTATGAACCTTTGGTTCAAACAAATCTTACCTTATCTAGTCTTAGTGATCTTCCATCTTAACTCTGGCTAAGTATACAATCAGGCAACTGCCCCCTCCAGAGACCAACCTCCCAACCCTCCCCAGGCACTATATTGTCCCCCTAGAGCACCCTTTGGACCTGTGCATTTTACCAAATACCCACCCAACCCAGCCTAATTGGAGTACAACTTGGAGACCATCCTCATTGCCAATCCCTTGTCAAGGACTAGAGGAACTAAATACATAGGACACAAAGGAAAGAGGATTGAGGTGCCGCCCTTATTGTTCAAAGACAAGTACAATTATCTGCCTGCATACTTTGTCCTCATGACTCCGTCCTTAACCCTGCAACCCAACCACCCAATGGAACCCACCACTGCTTCTGAGACCAGGTCCACTCAACTTTTTGGATTACTATATATTACTTTTACAGGATTAGTGGACTCTATGGCTCCCAACTGCAGCCCCTGGTCTTTGCTTAGGAAATCTGTATCCTATATTATCAAGTTAGCACCCATCCTATGGTGGGCATTACCCACTGGCCCGGCTGTACTATGTCCCAAGTCAACCAATGCCT
>QTSX02001259.1:0-11203 GCA_014839935.2 Entomophthora muscae | reverse complement strand
CAGTTCATTTATTAATCCGAAAATATTTTAAATTAATTGAATCCTGAATCTTGCGCAACTTGGATTTTGTTTAAATCTGAAATCATTTTGTTTAAATCTGAAGTATTTTTTTGCTTGTTGCCATGTTTTTAAAACTACTGTTGCACAACTTGGATTTTGTTTAAATCTGAAATCATTTTGTTTAAATCTAGTATTTTTTCTTGTTGCCATGGCATGAAACTACTGTATTATATTGTAGTTTGTAGTGCTCTTACATAAGATTAGGTAGAGTACATTGTCAAGTCTGACATCTATATTTAGCTTTCAACACTATCAGCAATAATCCATGTTGCTCAACAATAAAGATGGTAAATTAAATTTATATGGAAGAATATTTTCTAAAATTTATTTAATATTAGATATATTAAGAATTATGTTTATCTAATTTAGTTATTTTTGATGGTTTATTTTACTAAGAAACATTTTTATACATAGAAAATTTTCTTATAAATAATGAAAAACAAAGAAAACCATCATGTTCAAAATACTATTTCAATGATTTGGTTTATTTAATTTTTTGAATTATTTTTATGGGAATAATTTATACTATGTTGTTAATAATAACATATTGTTATGAATAGAATGATTTTTCATATATATAAATTTTTGTTATATGTATATAAATGTTCTTTTAGATAATTTTTTAAAAAATACTATAATGGTTCCATCCTTTAGAGATGAACAAAGTTGGTACCTGCTTTAATTCTTACAGCAAGATTTCCAACAACACCTCTTTCAGCAAAACAAAATAACATTTTAAAATTTAATATATTTTAATTTCAAATAATTTAAATTGATGTGTTTTTGTATGAAATCATGCTGTTATAAATCTGGTTGTCATAATTGAAATAAGTACTCAAAAAATCAAGTCAGGATAGAATAAAATACATTCAGCCTAAAAAAGGAGACCATTTTATTTCTGATCCCTTTATTTCTAGAAACACAAATCTAATATTTTATTTTATTCTAGGTATTTTGTATAATTGCTTTTGGAAATCCTTATAATGCTATCATAATACTGGGAATTTAGTCCTATAAATAAAAGTTGAAGAAATAAGATGAGTACCCAAAATTTAAACATAGATTAAAAATAACAGACTAAAGCCAAACCTTTAGTTGAAAAAAGGACACATCTTTTCATACTTTATTTTTAAGTTGGTTTGCCCATGGATTGTGTCATAATTTTAGAATATTGAATAATTAAATTGTTTTAACCAAATAATGTAGGCCAGCTGCCAATTGCTCTTAGAGTTAATTTCAATGTTTTAATGTGGGCAACTTGGCTGCAAGATCAATGGATCAATGACCAAATCATATAATGAAATTAGAAATTCCCTGTTACTAAATAATTAATAGAACATGACAACATTGTGCAATTAATTAGTCCACCTCAAAAACAACCTCACATATACATCTCTAATAAGTATCATTCTAAGATTTATTATATCCTAGAAAAATAGGGTTATCATATGGACTATCATCTGCATTGTGTCTATAAGAGTCTACATTGGACTGGGCTGCCAGGCCAAACACTATGAGAAAAAAGGCCCTGAGCCTATTTTATTATAATAGCTTTGATTGAGGAACAATCATCCCCAAAAACTAGTAGCTAATCATCCTAGCTAGCCCTGGAATGTGGGCCAGGTAGACAGCTACTCCACTCAAGTTGAGAGATTGCTGTACAGTGCAGAAAGGATACTGATCTGTGGAAATTGTCAAGCAAGCTTCCTTCAAAAAACACACACACTCAAGTTTTGGCTCCCTGTTGCAATGCCCAAAAGTTACTTAAGTCTCTTCTTAGTGTTGTGAGTTAACTTGGAAAAGGCAGACACTTGCCCAAACTCAATATCAGTGTCAGGAAATACTGATCTATCAGGTTTGACTGATCCATATTCCCATCACTAAAGCTATGTGTCAGCAATAGACTGGCCACAGCCAGATTAAAGACATCTATTCTAGAATATGGAGAAGCTATATCATGACTGTTATAGTTTGCAATTCAAAAGATACCTGCAACATTCCAGATGCCAAAAATAGACACAATTTGCCAAAATATTAAAGACAGGAAATTGAAACATCCTATTTCACCAAGAAATGGGGCAGAAGACCACCTGTGCAAATTTTGCACTTGACTAAGCTTAAGATGGGCCCCGCCCTATGGATGTTAACTTAGTTTGAATCAACTAAGTCAAGGGATATCTAGGCTGAAGAGGAAAAATTAGTAGCCTAGAATACTACCTCATTCCAAAACCTTATTTGGGTTTGGAATCCAACTCTGGGGATGAAACTAGTAGCTTGGCAATGATAGGCTAGCTAGTAAGAGTTATCTGCAGCTAGAAGCCAGTCTGGTTGTTAAATTTACACTGTAAAAAACACTTCCAAGATTACTTGGAAGGAAAACAAATAATCATCATTATAACTACTAAACCAAATAGTAGTGCAAGTACAATAAGAGTGTATTATTGATACTTCCAGAATCCTACCAAACCACCTCATTTGGTGTTTCAACCCAAAGACCACAGGACTCTCCCTTTACTTGGCTCCAGTAACAACAGAGCCCTGCCAGTTGCTGTATTAATCACCACAAAATTTGGAAACACATCTGTCTCCATACAGATTTACCTTTATCAACACAGAAATAATGTTCAAACCTTATAATAAAAACAATATCTCTTCTTCAAAATTGCAAAATCTTGACAATCAGTGTCTAAGAAAAGAGTTAATATTAAAAATCATTTCCCTAATTTGATTCTCATTAAGAGAGTAATATCATACTATTTCCATGAAGTATTAATTCCTATAGTAAAATATAGATATAACAACTCTATGAACCTATATCCAGAAGTAGGAAGAAATATCCCAAATCCTTTGGGCCTTGGGCCTTGTCATACTTGATACTTCTGATAATAATAAAAATTTGGACCCCAGGTTGCACCAAACTCACAGGTTCTCTGTAATTTTCTAATGTTGGAAGACTTAGAAGATCATCTGGTGGATAATTAAATACCATGGTCTGTTGATTTCTGATAGACTACTTGATTTAATTTATTTCAACTACTTAAAATAATATATAATGTTATTAGATAATTAATAGTGATTTCTGTAAATTTGGAGAAAAGTGTTATCCTTAATTACTATAGGTCACCAAGGAAAAAAACAAAAAAAATTACTTCAATGAAGGTAATGTGCCTCTATTTTGATCAAATTGATAATAGTTTCAAGTCAAAAAAGGTAAATTCTACAGAAAAATTTAATGATACCAATTTTTAAATTTATTTAACTAAGCTATTATTATTTGATTTTTCAAAAACTTGCTAATGACCAATATACATTTGTTTTGTGTAAAACTAAATTTAAAAAAGTTTAAATTTTAAATAACCATAAATGTTCTATAAGAAGATTATTCTCTGAACCAATTGACATTTTTTATAAACTTCTCTTGAACTTATATACTTTAATTTTGGAGCTTTACAGATAAAAAAACCAAGCCAAGCTCTGAGCACATGAAATTTGTACACAAAAAAGAAAGAAAATCAATTTATATTGATTAACAACAAAATTTGATCCACTAAAGATTTGTTTTGTGCACAACTTCTGGGCTTATGTTCTGGTTTTTAGCTTTATATTTTAACTATATATATTTCCAGGAAAAATTAGCTAGTAATTTTTTTTGGAATATATATCAAAAAATTAAGGTGATAATTTTATTGAGTAGTTCTTTGCTCTGTTACAACTGAACTAATTATAAGTCATTATTTGGAGTTGGGAGAGACAATAGTTCATAAGGAAAGAGCATAGATTTAGAATAAGATGGTAGCTTTATTTAGACTTAACACTATTATACTATAAAAGTTAATCACCAGTCTACAAGGGAGTGGTATTGTGACATGATCCAAATCTACTTTGTATTTTTTATAACCTGTTAAATAATTATTGTCTGGGAGTGACTTTGCTTCCCATTTTGGGAATATTAACTGTATCTCAAAATTCAAAGTGGGAAGATTTATGTTTTTATATGTCATGGGGCAGCTCTATGTGTGCCCCATGTATGTTTTTAGAAACATTGGCAGACAAGGTGTTGATCTTTGTTGAAATGGATTATTAAATTTAGAATAAATCCTTGTTGATTCAAAAAATTTAACTACTATATTGAAAAAATATAATAGATATTGTATGGCTATTTATTACCATTTTTAAGCAACAAGTTAGTTATACTTTTTTATGATCATAAGCATAATATGCATGCATAGTTTTTTGATATTATATGAAGATATGATTTAATGAGGTGTTGAGTATATACTTCTTGGAAGTATAATAAACAAGATTGTGGTGCTCAAGGGTTTTAGGGATGGGTTGAGTATAGCTGAGCAACTGGAAACACAACAGGACTAAATCCTTCTTACTCAACAGAGCCTCTATTTTTGGGCTCTGCAAGTAATCTAAGATTTGTAAGTCAATTGTTATGTTTTTATGGTGAATGATTCTGTTTATTGGGGACCTCTTGGGGTCTTTTTATACTTGGAGGAAGAGAAGGGAAAAGAAAAGGTGAGTCATGCTGACTAGGGTCTAAACTGTCAGGAATGAGCTTATTCTTAGAGGGATGAAACATTTTGGGGAATATTCAGAGGGAAAGGGTTAGATTGGGCATTAAGGGAACGTTTAGGCATGTGATCTAGGTCAGGTGGTTGCAGCAATAGTAGGGCTGTCTTTAGGGAATTGAGTGTATAATAGGGTTTCAGACTACTCTCTTTGAAGTTCACATTTTGGCAGAAAGAAGGGCAGAAGATCAAATAACCAATTTACATAGTGGGATAAACAATGGGTTGTTAATTGCCATATATAAAACATCTTTCAATGGGTCACCAATTGATGCATCTGCGGCTAGCCGCAGATGCTCTGATTGGTCACTAATTGCCATATGAAAACTCACTCCAATGGGTCACTCTCCAACGCATCTGTGGCTAGCTGCAGGTGCGTTGATTGGTCTATAATCAGAAAGGACGCTATGTAATTTGGAGGGCTACTCTCCGGGATAGATTAAAAAAAAGGGCAGCAGTTCCCCCTTATACTTTTCCAAATAAGGAACCAGTCCAGATAAGGCAATACTAGGGAGTGGCACCCTGAACCACAAAAATAAAGGGGAAATTTAAGAAGAGAATGATACTTTATTGGATATGAGTATATGATAATATATAGTATCATGGAAAGCCTCATACTTTCCATATACGTCATGGGAGTTGTTGGGCTCATCTGAGTAATGTTCCTCATAAGCTACGGGGCTTACTTAAGCTGTGTTCCACTTAGGATATGGATTATTTGATCCCCATAATAGATGGTCAAATGATAGTGGTGCCACCTACTTAATGATTAGTTGATGAGCCATTTGGTGACTCATTTGGTGAACTAATTGGGGTGTTAATTCTCCAAGAGGGAGAAATTGAAGATGTTGCAACATCTCCCCCTGGGGTTACTGAAGGTGGAACCTTGGGGTTTTTCTTAAGAGTGTCAAGGATACAAGCTTAGTCCTTATCCAGTTTGGCGTTAGGGACATGGAGCCTTGAGTTGCTCTGGGATGTTATTGCTTTACATAGGCGGAGTCAGTCATGGTGCATAAGTTTTAATTCAGTTCTAGCACCAATTCCTTTAATGAGGTAAGTGTTGTTGGGTTTGACCTCCATGAAAATGCCTGGTCCGCGTAGCCCTGGGTCCAACTTATGCTTATCATGGTTGACAACCCAGATTTTGTCCCTGACCTGGAATCTTTCCTGTTTTAGTGGAATTGCCTCTCTTTCAATCCTTTTTTTGTTACATAGCTTCCTGATCCTCTCTAGCACAGAGTACATTGGGTTTACTGATATCAGGCACTTTTTTTGGTAGAGGTAACTGTGGTCCTGTGGTTGTACTAATAAGGGCAGACTTCTTCCCATAAACAAGCTCATATGGGCTTTTTCTGGTGTTTTGATTGATTTGTGTTCTGCATACCATGAGTTCTGTTGGCAGCATCTTGACCCAGGCTTTTGGATTGTTATCAGATAACTTACCAAGGGCTTCTGCTAGTGAGCTGTTTAGTTGTTCTACATGTCCATTTGCTTGTGGCTGTTATGGGCTAGCTGCAATGTGTTTTATTCTGTTTTTGGTGACATAGATATTGGTGTCAATGGTTTTAAGTTTGATGCCTTCATCTGTGATCAGAAGTTCAGGCTTACCAAATTTAGCTATGATCTCTTTTTCAATGAATTTCCTCAAAATGTTGCCCTTGTGTTCTTTGATGGCGTGTGCCACAGTCCATCTGGTTGCATAGTCGATAGCTGTGATGATGTACTTCTTTCCCTTGTTTTTTCCAGGCATTGGGCCCACAATATCCAGCAACCATACTTTGAAGGGTTGTGTGATGGATACTTGTACCACTGACTTGGGTGGTGCCTTGGTTTGGGTGTACTTCTCACAATTTTTGCATTGATCTAATACTTCTCTGATATCATCTAGCATGTTGGGCCACCAGTAGCGGGTCTTGAGGTATTTGTTCAAGTTTCTGCTACAGGTGTGTCCCATATATCTGTGATACTGGAGTATTGTGTCAATCTTTTGTGTTGATGGGACTTAGAGTACAGTATTACCACTTGGTAGTATGCAGTGTAGAGTACCATCTCTATTTTTGAATAGATGTTTGTTCTGGAGGACTTTATCTTGGATTTTCATTTGTGTAACAGATGTGAACCCTTGGAGATTCCCCATTATTACCATGGGACAATTGAGGTCTCCATCAGTGCATAGGAGATTTTTACAGTATAGCCTTGATAGGGCATCTGCAGTAAGCATTTTTTGCCTGTTTTGTATTTGATTATCATGGGGCACCTCTCTATGAGGCTCAAATTCAGCTTATTGTCTATATATTTGTTATGTGTTTTAAAGAGTATCAATGACTTGTGCTTGGTTAGCACTTTGAATATTTTTGTATCTTCCAGATGACATTACCACTTCATGAGGCAGTGAACAATAGCTATCAGTTTCTTGTCATGTATTGGGTATCTTTGTTCACTGTCAGACAGCTTTCTTGGTTAATACACCACAGGAAGGAAGTCATTTTCTGCAGTCTGAATACACGGTACTCCTCCTATGGCGCAGTCAGACTGTTGGTTTCCAACTTGTATATCCCTTCACAGTTTGGGTATTAAAGGATAGGGGCAGTAACCATTTGTTCTTTTAGCTGGCAGAAGTGTTGGTCTCTTAGAGTTGTCCATAAAGATTTGATTTTTTTGCCTGTAATGGCTGACAGAGGGGCCATCAGAGCACCCCAGTCAGGGATGGATCTTCTAACGTAGGCTATCATGCCTAGAAAGGTACAGAGTATGCTTTTGTTTCTGGGGGCTGGCATTTTGGTTATGGAATGTATAGTTTATGGGTGTGTTTGATTCTGTTCTTGCTGATAATGTGATCAAGTAATGGGAGTTCAGACAAGAAGATATCACACTTTGATGGCTTGGCAATTAGTTGGGTTTTTTAGGGTGCAGAGAACCAGGCAGACATCTTCCCAGTGTTGTTTTAGGGTTTGACTGTAGATAATGATGTTGTCCAGGTAAATGATTTCTCTTTTTCTGATGTACTCTTTGAAAACATTGTTCATGAAAGTCACAAAGGTTCTGGGGTCCTTTTTCATACAAAAATCAATAACAACACATTAAAAGGATCCATATTTAGTTTGGAATGCAGTCTTTGGGATGTCTTCAGGCTTTACACAAATTTGATGGTAGCCTGCTGTCAAATCAACTTTTTTTGAATATTTGGGACCCCCAGGGCATCAAAAAGGTCATCAATTAGGGGCAGTGGATACCTGCTCTTAAATATGACCTTGTTGAGCGCTCTTTAGTTGGTGACCAGGCAGAGTCCTCCATCTTTCTTTGCCATAAAGAATACAGCAGCATCAAAAGGCAATTTTTAGGGTCTAATGAGGCCCTTTTTGAGCATTTTGTCCAAATAGGCTTTAAGAGTGTTGTATTCTTGGGGTGTAAGGTGGTAGATGGGCTGTGCTTTTGGGACACTCCCCTTGAGATTGATTTTGTATTGTATGCCACAGTCAGATGGTAGCCATGGTTGGGTTTCTTGGAAAACTGAAGGGAACTCACTGACAAGTTGATCTTGGATATAGTCCTTTTCACGCCTGGCTTCTATATTCTTAAAATGGATAATCTCATACTTTCAGGTGTTCCAATTGATTTTGCTGGGATCAGTTTCCTCTTTTGTCTCCATAATTTTTGCAAACACATGCTCTCATAAGCGTGTCAAGGTGAGTTGGGTAGACATGGTGGTGTACTTGCCTTGTTGTATGGTGAGAGTTGCTCTATCCCAGTCAATATGAGATTTGGTCTTTCTCATCCAATTCAGACCAAGTACAACATCATATTTGGGGATTGGTATGATAGGACTGCTAAGCGTTGTTTGCACGTCTGTCAGGATTGACAATTCTCCCCCTGGAAGCCTGGGCCCTAGAGTGGGATTCAAACCCTGAACCTGGATTCTCAAGGACCACTAATCCCATAGACCAAGGGCCTGCCTGCCTGCGTTTTCCTGAGACTGAGCCTTCATAAGCTGAAGCCCCTGCTAAGTCCCGGAGTCAGAATACTAGCGCAGGCTTGACTATGGTGGTACCTGAGGAGGAGTTTCTTGAATTGTCTAATGAAGGCAGAGAAAGTTCCTCTGTGAACTTCATGAGATTGAAGTCCTCTAGGTGATCAATCAGGTTTAATTGTCAAAGGAAAACATGGGCTTTAGGCCAAACCCTGTGACCACAGCCAAAAATCAAGAAAATTAAGTGACCAATTTGGACATTCCAACCAATGAGAGAACACCCATCCAAGGTGCCATTTTGCCGCTCCTGCACCCTGCCCACCTGCACACATTTTCCCCAATATTTTTATGAAGTCCTTATTGAAAATACTAAGTTTTGAGGGAGGATGCTATATATACCTATATATTCTGTGCTCAAACTTTATCACCACTTTTGAATAAAGGCTATGTTATTTTGGCTCACGCAGCTATTGCCTTATTTTGTATTTGCTATCTAACAATTCAGTTCAAGATCTCCCAGTCCTTCTGCTCCTCTTTCCGCAGGTTCCTGTCCTCCAGGTGTTTCCTTTAGCCCTGTCTACTTCACAGAATACCCTTTGAAACAGAATATAATGACTACACCCCAGAAAAGATACTCAAACTAGATCCTTTGGCCCACATACAATCTGCAGCTAGATACAACAAACAAGGCCTGATATATTCTTAATACCCAAATTATTTAGAGGGAAGTTCAACTACCTTCCTGCTTACAACCTCTGCATGGAACCGTCTGTGACCCCCAAGCCTATGCCCGCCTCCTCACCCAACCTCCCAACTGACCACACTGGCAAGCTATTTAGGATTGTGTACATCACCCTCACAGGAGTGATTGGCACCATAATCCTGGCTGCTGGCCCATAGTCCTGGATGGGAAAGTTCTTCTCCTACCTTTTAAAGTTAGCTCCTCTCTTATGGTGGGCTTTACCCACAAAAAACCTGGCCCAAATTACCCCCAAAAACAATGGGATGGCTGCCCAAGACTAATCCCTGACAATGTCTCCAATTTGGGCGCAGAAAGGGTTTTCTTCTTTGTTGACTGGTGTACTTCTGTTGTCTGCCATGATAACCCTCTTGATGTTGCTTTGGACTGTTAGAAGTCTCATGAGATTGGCAAATTTCTTGTTGACAAGAGATTGGTCTGCTCCAGTGTCAAATAGTGCAGTGCCCTGGTATCTGCAAAAACAGAAAGGATAAGTGAGGAGTTTATTTTCAGTTTGGGCGGCAAATAGGAGAGGAGAGCTAGAGGAACTTGTATTATGGTGATTGAATACACGTCCTGGTCCCTGTATGAGTCTTGTGAGTTGGGGTAGGTCTGCTTGCCTAAGCACTCCCCTGAGCTTTTCCCTCCTTCTTGGTATCTTCAGTACTTTATTGGTTAGCTTGTGCTGTATGTTTCCTGTTTTTGGGATGGGAGTTATTGGCTCGGTTGTTCTGATTATTGGGGCAAGGGTCCTTCTTTGCCCTGGGGCTCTTCTTTTGCTTGTTTGTTGCATGTAGATTGTCAGATTTCTGAGCTGTGTATTTTCTCCCCAAGAATACATCTTCAAGGTTCTTGCAGCAGGTCATGTCAAACTGACGTCTGATATATGTAAGGAGGCCATTATTAAAGTCCAGTCAAGGTCCTGGCTTGTCAAAGTTGTTGGTGTTGGGGGCTTGGTCATGTAGGTCTTTGTATGCAGCAATGTACTCCTCAATGGTTCCTGTCATTTTAAACGTTCTCAGTTCTTTCATGATCACCACATCAGAATCTTTCATGGAGAAATTTTTTGAGGAGCACAGCCTTGAACACATCCCAGTTCTCTTTCTGGTCAGGGTGTTGGTCTAGCTATTGGCTTACAAAACATGAGGCAGTTCCTGTGACACATAGGGCAATTTTGCTTGGCCCAGGTCTGCGGGGATAGTCTACTTGTGTAACTTGCTTTGTGTGCTATTAATCCAGGGGGGGCTTTTTCCCAGTGCAATCCTGCAAATGTTCTAATTTCTTCTGAGTGTAGGCATTGAAAAACAATACTGGATATCTCAGGCACCTGTGGTGCTGCAGAAGTTGGAGGTGGGTTCAGGGAGTCTATGGGCATGGAGAAAGCTGTACTGTTCAGTGTGGACAAGGACATTTTTGAAGATGGTGAAACCTGTAGGGTTGTCTTGCTCTTATTCATAGTCTCTCCAGTCTGCGGGGAGGGCCATTTGGATTGTTATTTGTTAGATTAAGCCAAGGCGCCAGCTTAAGCATTTCAAAGCCTTTTAACTTCTTTGGTATCATTTAAGTCATAAACTTATGTTTTTTGAACATTAATATAATGTAGTTTACTGAAGAAAAGTTTAAGAGTGTAAAATATACAAATAATAAAAATTAATCTTATTTTTTAACTGTATCTTTTACTAAACCCCTTTTTATCTTAATAAGCCAAAAAATCAAATATATGGTGCATGGAGAGCTAACAGCAGCCCCAAAGCTATAATTGCTTTTACCCTATCTTTGGCTCTATAATTTAGTTTGTAGTTATTTTTAGAAAAAAAGTTGTTTTTTATTTAAAAAACTATTTCCCCACTATGTGAAATA
>QTSX02001258.1:0-11244 GCA_014839935.2 Entomophthora muscae | reverse complement strand
GAATTTACAGTATACTTCTGGGAAGTATAATAAACAAGATAAGGGGAAGATTTAAGAAGAGAATGATAATTTATTTGATATAAATTAGAATAATGTATAGTATCATGAAAAGCCACATACAAACCATGTATGTCACAAGGGTCATGGGGCTTATATGAGTAATGTTCCTCTTGAGTCACAATGCTTAATCAAGTTGTGTTCCATTTAGGATCTGGATTAGGTGATCCCTGTAATAAATAGGCAACTGATAATGGTGCCACCAGTTTACTGGCTGGTTGATGAACCATTTGATGAGTAATTTGGTGATCTACTTGGGGCGTTAATTCCCTGAGAGGGAGTAATTGAAAATGTTGCACCATTTTCAATAATAAAGTTTTATGAACCTTTGGTTTGAACAAGTCTTACCTTATCTAGTCTTAGTGATCTTCTATCTTAACTACAGCCAAGTAGACTATCAGGAAACCATCCCCTCCAGAGATCAACCTGCTGACCCTCCTCAGGCACTGTGCCGTCTACCTGGAGCCCCCTTTGGACCTGTGCATTTTACCAAATGCCCACTCAACCCCGCCTACTTGAAGTACAACTTGAAGACCATCCTCATTTATGATCCCTTGGCAAGGACTAGAGAGACCAAAACACATAGGACACAAAGGAAAGTGGTACAAGAAGCCACCAAGATTGTTAAAAAGCAAATACAATTATCTGCCTGCATACTTTGACCCCATGACTCCGCCCTTAACCCCACAACCCAAGCACCCAATGGAACCCCTACTGCCGCTGAGACCACATCCACTCAACTGTTTGGAGTACTCTATATTACTTTGACGAGAATGGTAGAAACCATGGTGCCCAACTCCAGGCCCTGGTCTTGCTTGGACAATCTGTATCCTATATTATCAAGTTAGCACCCATTCTATGGTGGTATCAGGGAATTCTTCCCTGACCACAACTACTTATCTGGTATCCATAAGGGAACAATTTAACCTCTTTAATTCTCCCTGAAGACAACCAATTATGTGGGGAATCATTGACTGATTTAAATATTGACCAGGACGGGGATCAAACCTGGAACCCTAAAGTTAATTCAACAGGTAGTTTAAAGACTATAGTTCAAGTTAAATTACTTATTTATAATGATTTAATTCATTTGACAATGGTTTCCAACTTTGGTTTTGCCTCCAAAAGTGTTAATAAGCCTATACACGTCACTTACTGCTTGAAAGATGATTGGCTGCTTCTAATTTCCTTGCCGCTCTCTGAGCCACTTGTTCTATACTTGAAGCAGGCTCCACATTTAATATCTGATCATGTTCTTCAAGAGCACTGATTAATTGTGAGCAACATTGTGGCTTCCTCTTGTTTCCTCTGGGCTCTAGGATTAATAATCCATATTATTAAGTTATAGGTAGAAATTCAAATGGTAAAGATGATCATTTCAGCCTTAATTTTACTGAGACTTCATTTCAAATCCCCTTCCCTTTATTGAACCTCTTAAAGGTTCCACCCCTATTCTGGGGTATTTAAGATAGCAATTCTTACAAAATATTACTTGTTACAACAATAAGGAATTATTTCTATCCTATCTCTATCCACACCTATCTCTTGATTCTTATTTTAAAACCATGAAAGGAATTTCATTCCTGTTCTGGTTTCTAGCCTTCTTCTTGCCTTTAGTGCTAGCCTTGGAGAACCCCAATCCAACTATGGACTGGCACAACTCATTCCCAGACAATGCTCACCAGAAGGAGTCTCTTACCCATGGTTGGTTTAAATACCCCTCTGGTCACTGAGGACGTAAATTCCACTATGGTTGTTCCTCCACTCCTATTCCAACCAAACCTTCACTGGTTAGACCCTATGCTTCATTATATCTGTTAACCTATGTGGTGGGATACTACCTGCTAGGTTGCTTCCACTTAAGATGGGAAGATTTGCCTATCTGGGCCACTTAGGCCATCTCACTATGATCACGGTACCTATTAGTTCTGTAATAGCTGGGCTCAACTTAGGGGCTTTGGTCCACCAGGTAGGTCAATTGTTTCCTATCAAGTGGATCCCTGAAAGGTGGGCATTACCCACTGGCCTGGCAGTACCCGTCCAGAGTCACCCAATGCCTCCACCTATGCCTGGCTTCCTGACATAGCAGGCCAGTTCCCCTCCCCTTGGCAACTGTCAGCATTTAAACTGTCTACATGTAAAATCCTCCATGCCAACAATTCTCAAAAAATAGTTTTTGTATTTTTATTTTATGTTTATTAATTTTTTTATCTTAAATAATAGTTAATGATGTAAAAAGTTAAATTTGATTTCAATTATCAAGTTTTAAGCAAAATTGTAAAAAAATAAAGCCAAAATAAAATTCAGGGTTGTTGACATGAAGGAGGTTACACGCAGACAGCTTAAAGTCTGATAGTTGCCCTCCACTCCATGGAAAAATTGCTAAATTGGGAAACCAGAGAAGGCAATCCCCCCAAATCCAAACTTGGGAGGAACTGCTGCCTGATTTGGGAACCAACCAAATAGGAATGGTCCAATAGGCTCTCCAACAATGAAAAGCATGCACCAAATTCAGTAAACATATTTGCATGCAAGTAGAAGGCCCAACTTGCATTATGCCAATGCAAACTGGTATCCAGCCAGACCTCCTCAATTGCCAGCCACTCAAGCCAATCCAAAAACAGGGATAACTGATGCAACTCAGACTCTTGGTTCCCCAGTGCCATGCCTTCCAATAATCATGCCTTGAAGGTCCACTAGTATAAATAAAGACAAACCCCTCAATGATAGTTTGCACTATCATTGAGTGAATATACTCCTCAATATTATCATATTAATCAATCCTTTACCCAGGCTAAGCAATTAACCTTACTTAACCTATTACCCCTCCCCAAGTCAGAAGATGAACTATATCATCTTCACAGCTGTCTTGAAAGCTTACCTTGGGATAGGGGGCCACCAGCCAACCAATGCTCAGTTTGGTCCTGAACCACATGGACCAAAAGAGATATTGTACAATGAGCCAACTCACCTCAACTCAATGAATTCAAACTTATGGACACCTCTGGCGGCATCTTGCCCAACTCCCAACTTGGCAAATATTATATCCCCTTGGGTACGCTACTGTACCTTGCCGGCAGCCTTAGAAAATGCAACATCCTTGCCAAAGCCTTCCATCAGGCAATGAACCTCTATCTAACTGTCTACAACTTGAATGGCTTGTAGATGCCTAAATTGACCTCTTATGTTACTATAGTTTTACCCTCAATACTTGGGTATTACAGTAGTAGGCGTCAAGGGGGTCTATAATCATTGATCCTACTAGTATAGGATCAAATAAACATACATTATATCAAAATTAATATTGTGTCCATACCTATGAAATCTTCACATACATTGACATCTTGGGAGCGTGTGCCCCTCTCTACTGCTAATTCTGTTGAAGCTTCTGGTGTACACCAAGTTTTAACAACTATTATACAGGCTGTACCTTGCATGAATGATGTAATCCCATTGGAAAGAAAATTGGCTTGGTACTAGGAAAGGTTTACAGCCCAAGGTTCCTGAAAATGTAAAAACCCTGTCAGAAACTTGCACTACAATCTAAAGGCACACTAACAAGCCCATGGCCACTTTATTGGGTGGCCTTAAACAAGCAGATCCTGTACAGGTTAAATAACACCTCTGCATTGACATGAACTCCTGATATCATATACCTCCCTTCCTAGAGCTCAATGAAGACACCTTTGCATATTTACACTTAATTTTCTGTCTCTTCTTAGTTGCTACCTTGGAAAATATAAAAAGAAAAGCCCTGCATTATAGTAACCTTGTATCTAGGCTATAATCATACTCCAGCTGATCTAGCAAGATCACTCCTAATATACCAACCCAACCAGGACAGCCTAGCTATGACTGGCAAGGCCAGAGTATTTCTATCACAATCTAAACATTGTGTTGCTGCACCAAAGTTTAGCAATATTATTGAATTGATATAGAGATGTTAGGTTATATTGAGTAGACTGAGAAATAAATAGCTCAAGTAAATAAGGTTGCATAATGGCTAGTGCTGAAGCATCTACAAGTACCCCCTCCCAGGAAAGTGTCCTCAAAGAAAAGGGCTGGCTGCAGGATTGTTGGTGGCACTAACGCCATGCTACAGCACTGTACAGGAATCAGAAACTTTTAGTCCTACAAGGGACAATACTTGGACAAGCCCTGTGGTTTTCATGGCCTACATGGACAGTATGCAGCCTGCCATGGTACCATATACCACCCTCTCCTAAATCAAATAAGGTATCACTGTTTTCTTTAATTCTTTCTGTATCTTTTTATATCCTTCAAAATGTATAGGCTTGACATCTTACTAAGTAGATGCTGCAAACCAATTGGCTGATAACAGTTGCACCATGCATTGCTGATTAGATGCATCAAAGATCAGTGCTTTTCCCTCTTGCTCAGCTCTATGGTATAAAATTCAATGTGTGAAGACCAGGGCTCATCAAAGAAATAGCTATGAGATAAATGTTGCTGCTGAACTTTGTCCAGTGTTTGGGGGTAGGGGCAGCAACTATCCAGAACAGGGGTAGAAAAGGGATTTGGAATAAAAAATCTTTATTATAATTAGTGGGGTTCTTATACCAGGGTAGTGAGCCAATGAACTGCTAGGGATATCATTCCTTGCCCCAAAGGGCAGGCTTGTTAAACTTTAATATAATTTTTAAATTCTTTATTTTTAAGGAATATTGACTATTAAGTGAACTTTAAAATTTTCACCTTATTTTTTGTCCTTTCTGATTTTCAGCTTTTTTGCAGTTTCATTTTAAGTCCTATATAAGTTCTACTTAAAAAATAAGTAGATTTTTGCTTACTTTGTAGATGTAATCTCCTGCTTCCCCCCACTGCGGCTGCAGAATTTGGGTTCTGTTTAGAGCCAGGCCTCCTAATATATCTTTTTTACTCATGTATCTACAAAACCTCCACATCTCTAACAGACTGTGTTTTCTTGGTGGTCTTCCTCACATGATCATCACTTCTAATATAAATAAAGCCACCAAGAAGAGTAAGCTTTAAGCTGAAATTCCAAGTTGGTTTCACCCCAAATTGATCTTCATTTCATTTTTTCAGTTCAAATCAATCTTTGAAATCTAACTACAGATTTTTTGAAAGCGGCTAAATCTAGTTTAGAGCTTTTTCAGTTTTTCTTTTACAAATTAGAAATAACAAACTCTGCCAATCTATATTACTTCAAAATCTTAATTCAAACTAGCTTTCTGCCATGGGTTTGGGCAGACAGCAGGCTTTTGGATTGTTGCTGCCATTTATGTCTTTTAAAAAGAATTTTAATACTTACATGTCAAGGTACACACACAATGAGTATAATAATGTTGGCATTACATTGGTCACAGACAGATCTTTGTTCAGCACTTTACTTTATATAACCTGTCTAGGTTTAGTCCAATAATAAAACCTTTTGTCTCCAATTATAAACCTTTAGCAGGGTTTTTAGAAGCCCCTCTACAACTGCTCCAACTTTTTTGTACTTGTTGGATTTAGATACAGATGCTTTAGATGGTTTATTATGTGATCTTTCTCCTTACTGGGAAAAACATTGCTTAGGGGGTGGCACTGATGGAGGTGATCCAAATAGGGGATGAAAATGTTCTAGACAAGGCCATGTGTAGACCATTGTCATAACTAGATTAACTCTGTACAGAAAGGTATAATATCTTTCTGCGCCTGCCGTGGTAGTGAAACATTTGCTAAGAGTTGGCTGCACATAGAGAAAGCTTTGTTTGAGACAGAAAGCAGCAACCCCCTGGGGCTGGCTAGAGGCTTGTACTTAGTGATGGTCAAATAATGTGCCTTAGCTGCTTCAATTGAGGGTACCACAGAGCTAATACTTTTCTCTCCCAAAATTTTCTGGATCAGAAAGAGATAACAATACCCTGTGTCATTTATCAGTCAACCAGCCAGACACCCAAATGGTTCAAACTGTGCTATAATAAATGGATCTGTTAGAAAGTTGGCCAAGAAGTGAAGTTTTCACTGGCAGTAATAAGATCAAACCAAAACTTTAGAAAGAAGTTTATAAACTCCCCTCTGAGCCATAATTGTCACGTCCCATACCAGAGTCTGACTGGACTCCCTCAGGGGAGGCAGGCTGGGCCTGGAAGACCATGTACACAATAGGCACAATACAGACCAGGTAGCTAACTGCAGTAGCCAGGGGGCGCCAACTTCCAGTATGGGACACAACCTGGTTGGCCAGCCTCAATACTGTGATATAGACAGAACCCAACTTACTGAAGTCCTGGGTAGGAGGCACAGTTGGCAGGGGGATTAGGAGGAATCTCCAGCATGGAGGGCAAAAAGATCACTCTTGGTGGTCAGGAGGAACAGATGCATTAGGCTGTAAAGTGTAGTGGAGATACAAATTAATGCAAACAGAATAGTTATATTAGTGAAAAAGTAGATAGATCTTGCAAGAAAATAAGGAATAATGAGTATAAAGTTGTTTTATTTTAAGATGTCAATAGTGAGGAGGGCTTCTCCTCCTCACTATTTATACTTACAGGTAATTTTGAGGCTTTTAGTGCCACCAGAGAACTGATGGCATCAATTGCAATTAAACTTACAATTTTCACTAGAACTTGCGTACTTGGGCCAGGGGATTGGTGCTCATTGGTTGGTATAACATGGAACTTTCTTGAACTGCAGCATGCCAAGGTGCCACAGCTATTTATAGATCCTGCAAGTGATTGATTGCCCAATTGTGTTATCAAACAATTGCGCTCCTGATGTACCATTTCTTGATAGCTGAGAGGCCCAAATTTGTTAATAGAATCAAAGCCAGGGATTTGAGGCTTGAGTGCCTCTCAAATGCTAGGCCATTTGTTGGTCAAAAGGGGGGTTTTCTTGCTCTGGGAGATACTTGGTGTTGTAAATGTTGCCATTCATCATGTTTCAATTTAGCCTTTGATGGGTTATTTTGAGGACAAATCCCTCTCTTTCACTTTTGCCCCTCAAAATGAGGCTGGCTCTGAATTGGGAAATTCAATTGTTTGGTTTCCTGATTCTGCACAACTCACTTGCCCCACTCATGTTTGTGGCAAGTGATCCTACTGTATATGTACTTTTTTGTGGTAAAGCTACACAGTATATAATCCCAATCTTTATACCCAATATAATTTAAGTTCTATTCACATTTTTTTCTTTGTTTCTCTACATACTTTGGCGCCTCTCTAGCCATGTCTAGAAGATATTATTCACTCAGGGCCACAAGGTAATAGCATAGCCTTCCCTGCCATTCTAACCAAGACTTAGTATGAATCCAATCCTAAGGTTAGGATTTCCTGTTGTGACTCTGTGCCGCGCCTCAGATCACAACAAAAATGGTGCTCACTACAGGGGCTGTAAGCCCCTTGGTGATCCCTCTTGCAACAATGTTTTCAGGACCTTTTCCTCCTCTCATACAAGAGCCAACTTTGCCTGAAATTACCAGTCCTCCTATTGAGTAAGACATTGCCAACTGCCTATTGTCCCTACTGTACTGAACCTTAGGATAGGTCCCTGTCTAGTGGCTTACTTTTTGGTTACCCCTGACTTGGAACAAGTCATGGCAGTAGCCCTTGGGATATCCCGTGATACAGCCATCCCTCACCTCCAGCTTCAGTTCAATTGAGCAGAATACTACAAATTGATTGTAGCTCCACAAGTTCCACCACATTTCCTCTCAGCAGCTGGCTCCTCTGAACACTTATTGTCATCCTTTGTACAAACTGCCTTAGCCTATCATCAAATGGTATTAGGGCTCCACGTTCAGAAGATTTCTTCTCTACAAGCTGCTGTCACTCATCACTGGGATCAGTTTTCAGCCTACCAACAGTGGATCCACTACCTGTTGCTGTGAATTTTGGTATTAAGATATCTCACTATGATATGCTTAGTACTAATTTGATCCATATATGCAATATCATTGATGCTATCAATTTGGGCTTAGACAATATTTAGCCTATCAATATTATTGCAGCATCACATGCTCCACGCAAAACTACCCTAGAAAGACTTATTCTACTTTGATCCAATCTTCAGTACTTCCAGAGATACAGCAGTGTTTGTGATTCTATTACTGGATAATAATACATTGTTCCTCTTATCAAGCTCCAAACCAGTGCCTGCCTTGTTGAGCTCATATCTCTGAAACTAGGGACTTGAACCTTATTATGAGACTTGTCCAGTATCACCTGATCTCTTTAGATCCCTCACATGATATACTAGGATCAATAGAACCTTTCCTAAATGTTCACATGACTGTTCATGTTGCCCTTTGTTCATCCTGAAGATGAAATGAGTGACTATATAATCCCCTCATTCCTTTTCTTAATAAATAAGCTTTATTCATATATCTATTATAAGTCCTCCTTTAATAGTCAACAATTCCTAGGACAACAGGGTTAGGCTCTACCCCTACAGGGGTTCCTGTCTCATAGGCCTTGTGTAAGCCTGAAATTACGACACCTGTTTTCCTTAGTATAAGACAATCAGCGCAACTCTGTCACCTCCTAATCCCGCTTGGTCAATTCCATTGATCAAATGTGCCAGTCCATCCCCAAGTATTTCAGAGAGTGTCTACATGAGTTTCACCAGTTGGAACAGTCCTGGCGCACCCAAGTAGATTCCACTCTAAAGGCCTATCCCACTGATTTTGAACAACTTGTTCAGCAACTCAACAAGTTTAGTGCTTACTCCTTTGACCAATTACAGCAAGTAGCAGCCCTTGCTGCTAAAGGCCTCCACAAACTTGGCTAATAATAAGATTAAGAAAGGGCTGCTACTACCAAGACCATTGCCAAACTCCAGACTCAAATGAATGAATTTTCTACACCCAAACCAGATGCCCTGCCTTCTCATCCATCCAATAAGTTAGCAGATAGAAAACAGAGACTATGTGATGCAATTTGAGAGTTAAGAGTGTCCACCTGAAGTAAGGATTATCCTACCAAAGCCTATCAGCCTGATCCTTGAGTGCTTGCTCTGACAACTCAGTTTGCTTATTTACAACAAGAGGTTGCTACCTTGCATGAGATGCTGGCGTCTGTTGTTAGTCCAACTGAGGTTGTTGGTGAAGATGGCTGTTGTCCTGGCTTGTTAGAGCCCCCCACATTCATTGTGCTAGAGAGTTGATAGCTCTAGCTAATGAGGTGTACCATTTGAAACAAGACCACTCTTAGCTTGATAAAGACGTTCAGGAAAAGAGTAAGTTAATTGATTCAGTGAATGACATGTTTGCTCCTTGCCTTTTGGTGGGTCCGTCTCTTACCTCCCAACTGGCTGAACTTTCCACGGTAGTAACTGCACAGGGCCAACACCTAGATATTACTGAGCAGCAGACCACTCTAGCTACTAATACAGGTGTCCACTCTGCTGAGACCCTAACTACTCCTGAGGAAAAAGTTTGCCAGCTGTGGGCCAGACAGTGCCCCCCCAAATCCAAAGCAGAATTCTCCTCACACATAAATGTACTCAATAGCAACAATTTTGGCCTGACTCCAGAAGCACACTATAATCCTACCTTTAAGCAAGTCTTTGACCCCAAAACCTTGACCATTGCAGCTTTCCTAACTATCTAAAAAAACTGTCATGAGAAGAGCCTTGTATGAGGTCAAGAAGGAACACATTCTAACCTGTCTGCACCCAACATCTTAAGAGGTAATAGTGCCAGATCTGCCCACCATTGCGGCCTGGTAAGATTTGAAGCAACTTCTGATTGACAAATTCAGTGGTGATCTTAGTTTGGAAGCTTTGTAACAGTGATGTTTTAGCAGAGTTAAAAGGGGAAAAATATTTAAAAGCTAGATAATAATCTTTATTGGGAGATAGTGGTTAATATTCATTATGAATCAAGGATAACAGGAACATGATTGTGTTGATCACACAGCTGGATGGTGAAGGGGGTGGCTTGATCCTGGTAATGAGTCAAGCGCCAAAACAAGGTATCCACCATAAAAGATCATCATCTGTTCATGTTTTTGGATTTGGTAATTCAAGTTGACTTCCTATTCTGGCTTTGAGTGGCCAGGTAATCAAATTGCAAGTCACAAACCCGCTTGTTTGGAACTATTGCGAATACTGCTATTCACCATGTTTTGATTTCGCCTTTGGTGGGCCATTTCAAGGACAAATTGCTTACTTTTGCTTTTGCCTCTCAAAATGAGTTGATGACTGAATCAGGAAGTACAATTTTTTGGTTTCTTGATTCTGCGCAACTAACTTGTCCCACTAATGCTGGTGGCAAGTGATCCTACCATTCATGTACTGTTTTGTGGTAAAGCTAAACAATATATATTCACAATCTTTATACCCAATAAACCTTAAGTTTGATTCACATTTTTATCTTTGTGTCTTCTGTACTTCTGCGCCTCTCTCTAGTCACAACTAGTAGAGATTATTCTTCCAGGGCTGCAAGGTAAACACATTTGCCTTCCCTGTCATCTAACCAAGACTTAGTACAGATCCAATCCTAAGGTTAGGACTTCCTGTTGTGTGTCTGTGCCGCGCCTCAGAACACAACAAAAATGGTGCTCACTACAGGGGCTGTAAGCCCTTCAGTTATCTCTTTTGCATCCACGTTTTCAGGTCCTTTGCCTCTGCCTATACAAGAGTCAACTTCACCTGAAATAACCAGTCCTCTTATTGAGGAAGATATTGCCAACCTGCCAAGAGGTAGTTGTGCCAGAACTACCCTTCATTGAGACATGGGAAGATATGAAGCAGCTTCTGATTGATGAGTTTGGTGGTGACCTTAGCCTGGAAGTAAAGAAGGATACCTTCATGCATATTGCTTTCAACTCTAAAGAGACACTAGCCAAGTTTGCAGAAAGAACCTACATGGAAGGACAGCAGCTGATCACGAGCAGACAGTTGACAGCCCATGAAGCCTACACGGCTTGCGCTCAAGCCCTCAAGGTTAACCAACTTCTGTGCCTTCACTTCAAAGCCCATAAGGCTATGCTTTCTTTCATGAAGAGCATAAAGACGTTGTTGCAGGATATTCACCTTACCCACTCTGGCGCAGTTGTTAGGGAAGGTTGAGCTGCTTCTAACTCTGGTTCATCTTCCCGTGGTCCTTGCATTATTACCATGAACTTGCAAAATCCTCCTTGACACCAAGGTTGCCATAACTGTGGTCAGATAGGTCATCATTCTTGAGTCTGCACCAACCCGCTGTCAGGAATATTCCTGAGA
>QTSX02001257.1:0-11319 GCA_014839935.2 Entomophthora muscae | reverse complement strand
AAAAGCTATGGCGACAACCAAAAATACCTCAGATTTAAACGAAATGATTTCAGATTTAGGAGAATTCCAACTATTAGGTTAAAATATACACTCTGTTAACAGGTATTTTTGGTGTTAATGGACGAAATGGGTCAACACAGCAAAGAAGTGCTCACGCATAAAGCAAAACTATTCAAAATATAATCTGAAATACATCAATTCACAAACAAAATGGTGTGAGTTGACTTTCGGTGTACATATGGGACATTATTTTTCTTGTTATGCCTAGGCGCCAGATTGGTTATTTTATAACTTAATCACATTATTCATATTCAAATTATTCAGAAAGAGTAAAATACAATCAATCCCAAATATTTAATTGATCTTGGGCTTGGGTGATTTTTTAAAAAATAATTCATTGATTTTATAATTGAAAATTGCAACTTATAGTACTACTGAAAATATCTTAAGTGCTACTACAAACCAAAAATATTTATGATGAGTTGCATGGGAGAGTAATAGCAGCCCCAAAGCTATAAATGCTATTACCCTATCTTTGGCTCATCATAAATATTCTTAGTTTGTTTCAGAAAAAAAGGTTGTTGTTTTTGAAAGACTGATAACTCTATTTAAAATACACCCTCTAGTAAGCTGCCCTACTTCATGAACTTGCCCCAATACACTACTAGCATCTTCTGATATTTTTGTTTCTCTGGTATCATCACGTGATTTCAAATGATAAAATATCTCAGAATATTCTGAGAAGCTTTCAAATGTTAAAGGTGAAGTATATAACTTCCCATCTTTCATCAAATATGAAAGATTAATGCGCAGATTTTTAACTTCAAGCTCTCTTTTTATAGGCCTAAATTTCCTTTCATAAATATAAAAAAATGCTTTTTGGGAAACAATTGAACCAGTTAAAGATGAATTGTATAATTCTTTTCTTCTTTCTTCTTTCTCACAAATATTTTTTAGATCATTAATGTTGTTAATATAAAGTACATTTTCTTTTTCCTTTAAAATTTTTGATATTACACCAAAGTGACCATCAACAATGCTTTTTCCATGGCATTCAACAAAACGGTTATATTTTATGGAACCCTTAATATATTTAGGTGCCTCTTTAAATAAGTAATATAAAAATTCATATGATCTAAAATGATTTCCATTATCTGTCCATACTTTTATATTTTTTATTTTTTTAAATCTATCTAATTTAAGAAGACTTATTAGACATTCACCTGAAAATAAAGAATCATGTGATAATATTTGAGACAAAAAATCATGATATTCATATTTAATTTTATTGTTTTCTTTAAAAACTAATGCAAACCCTAATAATGAGATTGGTTTTTTTGAATAAAAACAATTATTGGTCTCAATTGGACCACCTCCAACCTTTAAGTTTTCTTTATAATCTATAACTACAACACAAGACTCATCATCTAGTTCATTAATATCTTTTTTATATTCACAATTTTGATGAACATAAAAGTCTTGGTGCTGATTAATAGTCTTTAAGTCATTGTCTATAGATTCTGGTAATGGTAAGTTTTTACTTTCACATTCTTCCTTCTTTTTTTCTAGTGAATTTTTTAAATTACAAATATTGCACATATCAGTTTGTTTTTTACTTTTTATTATATTTTTAGGGATTAATTTATAGTAAGTAGAAATTGAAACTGAAATTTCATTTTTTATTTTCATATTTTCATATATTTCTTTTTTTGTTTTAAGTAGAGAGTATTTAATTTCAGTTGAGTAATTACTCATCTCTTTTTCTATATCTTTATAAATTTTTTCAGGCACTTTTTTTGTAAACTGGCTTGTTTCAAAAGAATTTTCCAGCAATTTTTTAATTATTTTTTTAGTTATTTCTTTTTTTAATGAATAGTTATTATTTTTTTGGCTTTTTTTGTTTAAGCTTACATTTTTATTTTTATTTATTTTTCTTGAGTATTCAAACTCACTTTTGGTTATATTAAACCCCATATCATTAAGCTCTTTTAAAGAGTAACTGGAAGTAACCAGAGATCGCAAGGCTGGGAGATGTTTTTGGGGGAGAAGATTTCATGAGATCCTTTAAGTTTTCAATGAACTCATTGCCTTTTTGATTTTGAATAGTTGGCAGGAACTGAGCTTTCCCAAATTCAGTTTGAGTAAGGAAGTGCTTGATGAAATTATCAAGATCATCACCAGCAATAAAGAGGAATGCCTTTTTTAACATTGCAATTCTCTCTCTTTTTGTTGAAGCTCCCAAGGAAAAAAAGGGTAGCATGGAAGAAGTAAATTTAACTGAGGACATGGTAGTATTTTGAATCTGTAATTAGGTCAGATCTTTGATGTGTGCCTTAATGATGGAGTAGTTATGATCAGAATGTGGTCTTTGAATTGGGTTATTTGGATTAGAAGCTTTGTGGTACTTTAGCTCTTATATACCAAGCTAAATGACACCATTCTGAAAGAAATGGTGTGATAGCTTTTATTATAGTTTGAACTTGAATTTATGTTTGCAGAAATTAATTAAATACCCAGTTTTCATGCACAAGTGATATATGTGAAGCAGCTAAGCATTATTATTACATCATATCCTCTTTGTAATCAATGCAAATCAATTAAAATGATGTATTCAGTTAATTGTAACTCTTCCGCATATTTTTAAAATGATAAAATATTAAAGAATTCCATTTAATGAATGCTCAATTTGAGGTTCGAAGCTCACTTGAACCTTAAAATCAATCTAAACAGTGATAAAAACATCCTAACTTCAAACTATCATAAAATCCTAGAGAATTGAGCTTTTTAAATAAAATAAAATGCGAAAATAAAGCTCTCAATCTTATCTTTAATTTCATCAAATAAAAAACATCTGTTGTGTATTCAAAAAAAAGTATTTATTAGCTTTGAAGTAATCTACTTTATATCATTAGATATAATCATATAATAAAATCTGGATTATGCTCTTTTAAATTACTTTTGCTTTAATATTGAGCATAGTATACATATTAAAATTTTTACACCAATAGAAAGATAAGATTCTTAGCTTCATTTTGATAGTTTACAGTGTGAAAAAATATTAATTTTTCATTGAGTTATTAATGTTTTAAATATAAATTGTGTAATTAGTTACTTTTTCAAAATCGAACTGTGTTATGCTGCGACTTGAGCAGCATGTGCATTAGAAAATGGCCTAATCTCTAAAATAATGACCCATATGTTTACTATGTGAATTGGTGATAAAAAATACACAAGCAAGGTGAGTCAAAACTCAATCCACAAACAAAATACAATAGCAACTCACTATGTAAACAAAATCACTCACTCAGTGTGTGCAATGGATTGTAATCATGAATGATACCAATGTATCTAAAATAAGATACACAATCTGAGACATAAATTTTAAAAATATTGTGTTGGGTGCTTAATTTGGCAGTAAAATCTAGGAAAATGAGTGGATTTTTTTTGAGTATTCTAAAATGGGCGTTGTAAAACCAAAAACAACTAATTAAGAAATAAAAAATCTATAATTGGGATATTGGGAGAAAATATTAATTAAATATCCATATTCAGATAAAAGCAAAAATCAAAATTAGGGAGTAGCTTAATTGAAATTTATTTAGTATTTTATTAAATTCTCAAAATGAAAGGAACACAACAACAGAGTAACAATGGACCTGTTGTGCGCCGCAGTTGCAGTTGCCCCTGCGGGTCAAAGGACAGAGTTAGTGCAACCCAAGTGCCTATCCAGGAAGGAGATGGGAGAGGAGAGTTCAATAGTGATGCTGCACTGACACAGACGGTTTAAGGAGCACAAGCTGCTAGGGTGCAGAGCATCAACCTTTGGGTCCCCAAACTGACCTGGAAGCCCACTAAGGTTACCACAACCAAAAAAGTCAGGAACAAAGAGATCAAACTTACCTCCTATGTGTTTAATGCTGTGTACCGCCAAGAGTTGGTCCTGTCAGCTATTCTGGAGAAGGTGAAGTCTGTACTTGATACTAGCTACAAGCCTTACGTCAGTGATGGCAATCAGGAAGCGGAAGATGAGCCTGAGTTCTTCAGAACTGATGAGGGACAGTTGGTGCTAAAGGAATTTGCAGCCTTCTATAATAAGGTACCCATGCCTTGCAAGCCAGTCCTTGAGCAGGATTCCAATTCAACTAATCCCACTAAGCCTGCCCAGAAGTGCATCCATGACATTAAACACATCATCCTGCTTAAGCTAATGCATGAATTGGGTGATTACAAGGCGGCTGCGGCCCTTGTTGGGGTGGATCCCAAGTACGCCTCCAAGACATTCAACAAATTCATCAATACTGGCCGAGTCCTTGCCGCGGAGAAATCCTTGCACATTTCCACTATGCTCACCAAGGAGCAAAAATGAGCAATACGCCAGTGAAAACCCCGGGACTGTTGTATTGAACTGGCAAATATACAGGCCATGATCAAATCTACTTTTGGGGTTGAGGCCTCAATTTTCTTTTACTATCATATGGTGAAGGGAATGCACTTTTCCTGAAAAGAGCTTGGGATATCTCTGTACAATTAGAATAGCCCAACCAGCATCAAGACCTAAAAAAATACACAGAGGCGTACACTGTTCTCAAAGCCAAGGGGACGGTGAAATTCTACTATATTGACAAATTGGCATTCACCTTGTCTATGTGCAATGCATATGGGTATGTCCCAAAAGGCTCATATGACAGGGTGGCTTGGCATGCTACAGTCCGCGCCACAGCATATTTCATGGTGGCTCTTCTTGGTCCAAAAGGAATTGAGCTGTATCAAATGATATTGGGCTCTCACTGGTATAAAAGTAACAGCTTCAAGGCCCCAGGCAGGAATCAAACCCGCTCCTAGCCACCAGGCGGGGCTAGCAGGTGGGGGAGATTCACCTGCACCTGGATTTTTGCTTTTCAAAGCAAATCCAGGTGGGGAGATTCACCTGCACCTGGATTTTTGCTTTTCAAAGCAAATCCAGGTGCAGGAATCATTCCTGCCCTGGTGATAGCTGAGGGGCCTGTTATGGGCCCCAAAAGCTATGTCTAAGCCTTGGTGGGTTTGGCTGGGCCTGGGCAGGCTATTTTTAGCTGCCCAGTAAACCCAGATTGTCAGGAATGACAATTTGGATGCTCCTAAATCCCAAAATACAGAAACAGAGTTGAGCCCTGGACAAAACCCTTTGCAGACCACCAGGCCCATGGGCTGGGAACCCAATAACCCACTACTGATCAATAAAGTTGTTACCAGCCTGCCAGGACCTGAACCCTTAGCCGTCCCGCAGAATCTGTAAGCAAACCACCAGTGCAAGATGCCAAGAATTTCCCTGAGGTGCCAACACCTGACACCAGCGTTTTTCTTGGTGAAATATGAAATTTTCTCCATGAGGGCTATTTTGAATTCCCCCAAAGTCCTAGGGGAGGCACTGAACCCAAAGAGGCACCCAATACCCAAATTGACAAACAGAAGGATTTGAAGTCTTCTCATCTCAAAGCAGCCAGTGGCAAACTGCCAGTGCCGAGCGCCACACTGCCATCTGAGACCCCCAATGCCAACCCACCCAAGCCCAGAAAACCCAACCAGGTAGTGAAGCCTGGCAGTGTGGTATAAATACCTGCCAGGCCAAGATCAACCCCCATTGTCATTTTTAAATAAAGGTTATGAGATATTGGTTCCCTCAATTATTGCCATATTTTATTCTTGTCATCTGCCTGTTAACTCAAAGATCATCTGACCCCTCTGCCAGTCCGCCAGCTACGTACCGCCTGCCAGGTGCTCTCTTTGGTCCTGTTCATTTCACAGAGTACCCCTTAAAGCCTGAGTACAAGGACTACACCGCCAACAACATACTAGCCCAGGACCACTCGGCCAGAACTACAGAGTTAACCAGATACAACCAAGAAGGCCCTTGGTACATTACCAAACCCCGCCTATTCAGAGATAAATACAACTTCCTTAATGCTTACCAAATGGACATGGAACCACCCGTCACCCCTAAACCAATGCCTGCCTCCGCCGCCGAGCTCCCACTGGACCATACCAACAAGCTTTTTGGAATTGTATATATTACTCTCACAGGAGTAATAGATACTATTGTCCCCACTGCTGGTCTGTAGTTGTGGGTAGGAAAGTCAATGTCCTACCTCATTAAGTTAGCACCAATTCTTTGGTGGGTCCTGCTCACCCAGTCTGCGGCCCGCCAGTTCCCAAATGCTAGCAAGCCAGCCAATCAGGGTTGATTCCCTGACACAGATCAAGCCCACCCTCCATTAAGTAATCTGGGGTCCCCAATTGGGTAACCCTTTTTTAATCAATTTCCTTGGGCTCAGGAAAGCCTGTCAAGCTAGTCCAAAAATGGTGATCAAATTGGGAAAACCCCATAACCCCATAACCCCATAACCCCAGAAGCCAAACCTGCCAGAACCAATGGCCAGCCAAGCCAAGATGGACCACCAAAAAGCCAAACAACTGTTCCTGAAACCCCCAAAAATGACCATGGAGCAGCCAACCAAACAGCAGAACCTGGGATGCCAAGCCTTGCCACACAGATAGCACCAGAAGAATGCCCAGAGGCACCTGCATGTGAGTAAGTATATAAATCAGAGGCACTTGAAAAAGTTCTGTATTGTTATCCTTATCAAATAAAGTTGTTATGAACCTTTGGTTCACCAATCTGTTTCCATACATATTTTTGATACTCTTCCATCTGCATACACCCAAGCGTCAGTACCCACCCACTGGGATAGATAGCCAGACTCCAGTTGACAAAACCAAAGCCTTTGACTACTACCCTCTACCCAACACACCATTTAGCCCTGTGCATTTCACTGAGTATCCCCCAAATCCTGACCACAAATCCTGGACCCTGGAAGACTTGCAGTGGTACACCCGCCCAAATGCTCCCAAGGAACCCTATCAAACTGTCTGTGACAGCAAAGCAATCACCATCTACCCTTTGATCTTTAACGGGAAGTACAACAATCCTGCTGCCTACCTGATCCCCATGGAACCACCCCCAACACCCAACCCAACCATCTCAACCCCACCCACCTCTGATGCCACTGGCCAGAGTAGTCAATTCCTGGGAGTGCTTTACCTGGTGCTCACAGGATTGATTGCCTCTGCCTTGCCAGCAGCTGAGCCTTGGGCTGTGGCTGGGAAGGCCCTTTCCTATCTGGTAAAGTTAGGTCCCATCATCTGGTGGGCCATGCCAGTACCTGCTTTGACTCTTCCCTCACCTGCTGGAGCTCCATGGTACTCTTGGTATCCTGACACTCACAATAGCAGGACCTTCTTATCTTTTCTTTGATTGGTCCAGGAGTGTCACGGTAAGTTCCATAATGCCGGGTATTGTCTGCCCAAGTAAGAAGGCACGGAAGGCCGGAAAACCTGTATCAAAATTGACCAAGTTAACAGATTTAAACCAAACAGTTGATCAAAAATGGGTCACGGCTGCTCCAGTATGCCAGCTAAAACCAGCTCCCCCTTGTAAACTGATGTTGATAAATCAACATAATATGAGGGTCACCCGATATAAGCTCATTAATTGGAATGGTTGTCAGAAACTGGTCACACAAGGGTTCTTTGCAACCTGGACTAGATACTTACTTGAAGATGCCAAAGAAATAGGAGATCAAGACTCAGGTGGTATTGCTTAGTCAATTTTTCTGATATATATTGAATAATTTTCCCTGTTTCAACTCTAAGAGTTGAGTCCTCCTAAATTTACTCAATAAAAATCAATTATCCCAAGTTCTAATTTTAAATTTTAAAAATGCATCCTGTGCTCAGGTTGTTGCGGTATATCCCGTAAAATCTGATTCTGAACAGAATCATTTCAGGAAGATGGGGCCCAGCATCTGGAACTTTGTTGTTGGCGCCGCAAAATGTTAATTTCATGCCAGCCAATTTTGTAGCTCCTCCCCCCATTATGGAAAATGAAAATTGGGTCACTTCTCAATGCCCAGAATTCTACGCTGAAGATGCATTGATGCTTTCCCAGGTCATTTATCTTGGTTTACTCTGGTTAGAATTGATTGTTCTACTTAATCCTGGAGTTACAATTGGAAAATTCACAAAAAATATCTGAAGCCGCGTTGGTGGTTAATCATCAATTCTATGTGGATTTGGGTGGTTATTCCCCATCATTTAGAAACAGCATCATATCATCCAGTTATTTCTGTCACATTACTCAACTCTTCTACGTCTGAGTTTTTGGAAGCAGTTTGTCATGAATTTGTGTTTCTTTTCTCCTGCTCTGTTGAGATATCTGCGTTTACCATGTTTATTTGCATCAGTTCATTTCTGAGTTTTCAGTTTGGGCTTTTCTTTAATTTTTGGTTTCCATCTCTGGCTGCAGTTGGGTCATTATTTTAGAGATTAGGCCATTTTCTAATGCACATGCTGCTCAAGTCGCAGCATAACACAGTTCGATTTTGAAAAAGTAACTAATTACACAATTTATATTTAAAACATTAATAACTCAATGAAAAATTAATATTTTTTCACACTGTAAACTATCAAAATGAAGCTAAGAATCTTATCTTTCTATTGGTGTAAAAATTTTAATATGTATACTATGCTCAATATTAAAGCAAAAGTAATTTAAAAGAGCATAATCCAGATTTTATTATATGATTATATCTAATGATATAAAGTAGATTACTTCAAAGCTAATAAATACTTTTTTTTGAATACACAACAGATGTTTTTTATTTGATGAAATTAAAGATAAGATTGAGAGCTTTATTTTCGCATTTTATTTTATTTAAAAAGCTCAATTCTCTAGGATTTTATGATAGTTTGAAGTTAGGATGTTTTTATCACTGTTTAGATTGATTTTAAGGTTCAAGTGAGCTTCGAACCTCAAATTGAGCATTCATTAAATGGAATTCTTTAATA
This sequence comes from Entomophthora muscae, assembly GCA_014839935.2. Lineage (NCBI taxonomy): Eukaryota > Fungi > Entomophthoromycota > Entomophthoromycetes > Entomophthorales > Entomophthoraceae > Entomophthora > Entomophthora muscae. The sequence goes on along the minus strand of QTSX02001257.1, from coordinate 2,436 downwards.
TTTTATCATTTTAAAAATATGCGGAAGAGTTACAATTAACTGAATACATCATTTTAATTGATTTGCATTGATTACAAAGAGGATATGATGTAATAATAATGCTTAGCTGCTTCACATATATCACTTGTGCATGAAAACTGGGTATTTAATTAATTTCTGCAAACATAAATTCAAGTTCAAACTATAATAAAAGCTATCACACCATTTCTTTCAGAATGGTGTCATTTAGCTTGGTATATAAGAGCTAAAGTACCACAAAGCTTCTAATCCAAATAACCCAATTCAAAGACCACATTCTGATCATAACTACTCCATCATTAAGGCACACATCAAAGATCTGACCTAATTACAGATTCAAAATACTACCATGTCCTCAGTTAAATTTACTTCTTCCATGCTACCCTTTTTTTCCTTGGGAGCTTCAACAAAAAGAGAGAGAATTGCAATGTTAAAAAAGGCATTCCTCTTTATTGCTGGTGATGATCTTGATAATTTCATCAAGCACTTCCTTACTCAAACTGAATTTGGGAAAGCTCAGTTCCTGCCAACTATTCAAAATCAAAAAGGCAATGAGTTCATTGAAAACTTAAAGGATCTCATGAAATCTTCTCCCCAAAAACATCTCCCAGCCTTGCGATCTCTGGTTACTTCCAGTTACTCTTTAAAAGAGCTTAATGATATGGGGTTTAATATAACCAAAAGTGAGTTTGAATACTCAAGAAAAATAAATAAAAATAAAAATGTAAGCTTAAACAAAAAAAGCCAAAAAAATAATAACTATTCATTAAAAAAAGAAATAACTAAAAAAATAATTAAAAAATTGCTGGAAAATTCTTTTGAAACAAGCCAGTTTACAAAAAAAGTGCCTGAAAAAATTTATAAAGATATAGAAAAAGAGATGAGTAATTACTCAACTGAAATTAAATACTCTCTACTTAAAACAAAAAAAGAAATATATGAAAATATGAAAATAAAAAATGAAATTTCAGTTTCAATTTCTACTTACTATAAATTAATCCCTAAAAATATAATAAAAAGTAAAAAACAAACTGATATGTGCAATATTTGTAATTTAAAAAATTCACTAGAAAAAAAGAAGGAAGAATGTGAAAGTAAAAACTTACCATTACCAGAATCTATAGACAATGACTTAAAGACTATTAATCAGCACCAAGACTTTTATGTTCATCAAAATTGTGAATATAAAAAAGATATTAATGAACTAGATGATGAGTCTTGTGTTGTAGTTATAGATTATAAAGAAAACTTAAAGGTTGGAGGTGGTCCAATTGAGACCAATAATTGTTTTTATTCAAAAAAACCAATCTCATTATTAGGGTTTGCATTAGTTTTTAAAGAAAACAATAAAATTAAATATGAATATCATGATTTTTTGTCTCAAATATTATCACATGATTCTTTATTTTCAGGTGAATGTCTAATAAGTCTTCTTAAATTAGATAGATTTAAAAAAATAAAAAATATAAAAGTATGGACAGATAATGGAAATCATTTTAGATCATATGAATTTTTATATTACTTATTTAAAGAGGCACCTAAATATATTAAGGGTTCCATAAAATATAACCGTTTTGTTGAATGCCATGGAAAAAGCATTGTTGATGGTCACTTTGGTGTAATATCAAAAATTTTAAAGGAAAAAGAAAATGTACTTTATATTAACAACATTAATGATCTAAAAAATATTTGTGAGAAAGAAGAAAGAAGAAAAGAATTATACAATTCATCTTTAACTGGTTCAATTGTTTCCCAAAAAGCATTTTTTTATATTTATGAAAGGAAATTTAGGCCTATAAAAAGAGAGCTTGAAGTTAAAAATCTGCGCATTAATCTTTCATATTTGATGAAAGATGGGAAGTTATATACTTCACCTTTAACATTTGAAAGCTTCTCAGAATATTCTGAGATATTTTATCATTTGAAATCACGTGATGATACCAGAGAAACAAAAATATCAGAAGATGCTAGTAGTGTATTGGGGCAAGTTCATGAAGTAGGGCAGCTTACTAGAGGGTGTATTTTAAATAGAGTTATCAGTCTTTCAAAAACAACAACCTTTTTTTTCTGAAACAAACTAAGAATATTTATGATGAGCCAAAGATAGGGTAATAGCATTTATAGCTTTGGGGCTGCTATTACTCTCCCATGCAACTCATCATAAATATTTTTGGTTTGTAGTAGCACTTAAGATATTTTCAGTAGTACTATAAGTTGCAATTTTCAATTATAAAATCAATGAATTATTTTTTAAAAAATCACCCAAGCCCAAGATCAATTAAATATTTGGGATTGATTGTATTTTACTCTTTCTGAATAATTTGAATATGAATAATGTGATTAAGTTATAAAATAACCAATCTGGCGCCTAGGCATAACAAGAAAAATAATGTCCCAGTTGTAGAGACTGGATCCTCT
>QTSX02001256.1:0-11363 GCA_014839935.2 Entomophthora muscae | reverse complement strand
TTTTTTATTTTCATTTTAATCTCAAGCCCACATTTGGAAGGTTCTCAAAACCATTTCATACGGATCAGGATCCATGAAAATGAATAAAATGTCTCTGTTCTTAAACTGAATAACTGTTGATTAGTTGTCAAACTGTTATATTTCTATTTTAGGCTGCTCATAATACACATCTTGTGTGAGTTCATTTCATTTTGTGCTTATGGAATCCCGCTTCTAGGTTGCTCTATTTTTGTTTTATTTTAGTCCTTCTGCTGGTGCCTCATATGAATCCTGATTGGATTATAATATAATCTGGAATAGCATCCATCCATCTCACCTGTTGTGTCAGTTCATTTTGTTTGTGGTTTGAACTACACTGCTTGATGTTTGATATAATTTTGTATGATGGGCTAGTGAAATTTCTTTTTTTGTTTGACAGTTATTTATTAACTGAAATTTTATAAATTAATTGAATCCTGAATCTCACGCAACTTGGATTTTGTTCAAATCTGAAATCTTTTTTGTTTAAATCTGAAAGTATTTTTGGTTGTCACCATAGCTTTTAAAACTTCTGTAACGATTAGAAGTAATATCTGGGCCAGTGACAAACTCGTTTTTTACCTTTACCCCCAAGGTTCCTTTATAGCTAGAGTCAACAACCACATTCACGTCAATTATATTCTTCAGTCTGAAAGCCTTCTCTAGTGATTGAGTCTTAACTCTATACTCTCCTTGAATCTGTCACAGCGCTTATCTATTTTGCAGTCCAGCAGGACAACAAACATTTACTCTGGATAATGGGAAAAAATTTCTCTACAGCCAAGGCGTCAACAAAAGCTAACATAGTAATCACAGAGTAGAGAAATATGTCTTCAGTTGACTTTTTTGGTGCTATTATACCCGAAATATACTCATTATAAACATTAATATTTATTAAAGTGAGTCTTTAATGTCAGACTTGGGTGCACCTGGGGTGTAACAAATTTATTTTATCAATTTTTATATTATTTTATATTTAAAATTAATAGCCAAGCCTACAGCTTGAATTGGCTCATCCTTACATAAAATCAATTACAAGCATCTGAAAACATGTAGGTTGAATCCAGTAGAGTATGTTCTAAATTATGTAGAATTGAGGAAATAAGCTACTCATACTTTAATAAATATTTATTTAAATGTCTGGTTTTTGAAAAGCAGCCAATCTTTGCAAATAAGCTTGTCTGTATAGATTATCCAATTCCATAATGCTTGGTTTAAAAATAAAAGTGGAAATGTTATTTAATAGTAGAATTAAAGTTTGGGTTTTGCTACAATTTTATATGATTGGATGCTAAACTATGAGGGGGTTGAGTTGCTTGAGAAAAGGAGCATGTCACTTAAAAGGGACCTGATTTAAATTACACAAAAACTACATTTGAAAATTAGGCTAGTCAAGAGATGTTGGCTCTCACACTTTAGCAATCTAGTTGCATAAATTTCTTAGGCCATGCTTTTAATATTAACAATGTAATAGATCATGCACTCCCATACCTAGGATGCTTTAGCTCAGCCCTGGCTAGCTTTTGGCTCTAGGTAGGGAAGGGACAGAAACAGCAATTGTGCAAACACAGGTCTCAAACCACTTTTTTGGATGTTTTGGATTGGTTTGCAAAACAATCCATGTGATTTTGTGTCACAACTTTTGGATTAGGTCACAATTTGTGCCTCACTTAGGGCTGTGTTGGCCCAAAAAAGGGATGATTACAACATTTGCCATTATTGTCCCTTCCCCGTAATCTTCTTTGGATTCCCCTATGTTGGGGGAATCTGAAATTCAAAAAAAGAAGGCCTTGTAAGGCTTTCTATTTTCCGGAATCTTAGTTAACTAAATATATACTCATAATAAAAATTAATTTTGAATAGAATCTTAAATTATAAATTCAAGTTTTTTTTTTCATTTTTTAATAACAGAAAAGTAAAAAATATAATTTTTATTTTAAAAATAAAATCCAGTGTCAAGAGTCTGGATGTACAAGCATTCTGGCTACTAGGATGCTCACAGAAGATGGGGTTTGAAGGTAAGGGAACCTCATGTAACCTTCTTCCAGAGAAGCTAAAAGGAACTACTAGTACTGGGCTGCAGTGGCAGGGAACAGTACAGCACACTTTGATTAGACCTAGGGTACTAACTCTAAATTGTTAGTACAGCAGGGAGATCTTGCTGTTACCTGTAGTAGCAAAGGCAACAAGAAAGCAGAGTCTGATAGAGTCTGGTATAAAGCTTGAGTCTTATTGGAAAGTAAGATCAAGCTAAAAGTGCAGAAGTAGTATGGATAAAGATATGTTTATTGTTTAAGAAACAGAGTCATTATATACTTGTAGTATTCCTACACATTAACAATTGTGCAGGAATGGGGAAGGGAACTAGGAAGAGGCAGGACTACTTTTCATCCAGTATTTGTCCATATCATCCCATTTACTGATTGACCATGTACCCATGTTTCACCTCATGGGTGAGTGAGGGTATGATGCACAGTCATCACAGCTACCGCCAACCTACTTAACATCCAGCCATTGCCTGATTTGGTGCCCTTCCAATATACCGTTTGACATACCAAGAATGGTAACCAAGCAATATCACATGACAATCCAAGTATCCAGTGGCTCGAACCCATCCCGCACATGACCAACCCCTAGGTTTGATCCAACTAAATCTCTGCCACAGCCCAATCTATATAAGTCTAAAATATTATCTAATAAAAGATACTTCTCTTCTCTCCTAATTCCATATTTGAAGCTTCCCCAAAAGGCACTCCTTAGCACTGGAAAAAAATTCTTCTGTGGTTATATTTGAGAAATGATTCCGGAAAATTTGTACCCTAGATGATTTTCCGGAATCGTCTCCGGATTTGAGACGAGTGGCTCCTTTTTGAAAAAGAAGCAACCGTCTCAAATCCGACACAGACCTAGCCTTGCTCCATTGTGTAGATCATAAAATATAAAAGGAAGGTGGTTTTCATGGATGAAACAGATGATTTCATTTTGTGAAGGGGCACAGGATGTAAAATTAGAGTAAGTTCAGTTGTAGGACTTCGTTTTTTAAATTGAATTTATTAAAGCTTTACCTGCCATTACCTCACAATGATAGATTTGATCATACCACAGTTTGCTTTAGACAATTATATTAAAACACCAATCAATTTATTAATAAACATCTACTTCAATTGAAAGGAATAGCTTACTACTTATGATTGGACACAACACAAAACCACATGAGATTGTGCTTGGTCACATCACAATTCATGCATATTTGTTTTGTGACTTTTGGATCAGGGCACAAAATGTGGCAGTTGAAATTGTGTACTGCTCCCTAAAAACACAAAACCAATCAGCATGAATTGTGATGTGACATGAAGGTCATAAAATGAATTGTGCTCAACTGACAAAGTCACAAAACCAATTGTGCCAATCAAAGCTTGGTCACAAAACCAATTGTGTAGATTTCGGTGCCCGTCCCAACCCTAGGTACAGGTAGGGCTGCTTCGGCCAGGCTCCGAGCAGCCATGGCCAGTTCCTGGCTCCTGACCACACCCTTCAAATATTTATTTAAAACTGTCAAATATATGAAATTCCGCTTAGGCTTGTTATGTCCTAAAGCCAAAAGCTAGCCAGGGCTGAGATAAAGCATCCTTAACCGCAATCAATTGGAAGCGACACCGCACTTTATGCTACAAGTAAAGTCAGACAACTAAAGAAATATTTATTAAAGTATGAGTAACCTGTATTCTCATTTCGATCCACATTTAAACCACACTCCACTACATTCAACCTACACGCTTTTAAAAGGTATTTGTAATGGATTCCATTTAAGAATGACCTGATTCAAGCTGCTGGCGGCCATTGACTTTAAAAATAAAATAATATGGAGATTTAAATTTTAATTCTTACACCTCAAAAGCAAACAAGCTGATATTACAGGCAGACAGCCAGATTCGCTTTTAATAAATTAAGATTTAAAATATTAAATTTTGAAATAGGAAATTATTAAATTTTAAAATGATTATAATTTAGGTTCAAAAGCTACGCTAAAGTTAACTGGAGGTGTCGGAATACCAATCAATTTTAGCTTTTAACCAATTAAAAAAATGCCAGTTCTCACTTATGCAAAATACCCAAAGCACCTGCCATTTCAAAACAAATATATTTTCAGTCCCCAGACAACATATCCATGTATCCCCTTGCTTTCACTTTCGAATTAACTACATCTTAGAGCCCAATCCACCTGCCATGCCAAGCAAATGTATTTGCAGTCCCCGGACGACATATCCATATATCACCTTGCTTTCACTTGCTGATTGACTACATCTCAGAGCCCAATCCGCCCTGCAAGTTTACCCTCACTTTCTCAGAGCAATTATATAAACTCAGTCACTTACCTAAATAAAAACATATCTACAACAAGTTCTAAACCAGACATCCTCTTGTACCTCTGTTTTACATTTCAGTCTGACACAATAATATGTATTCTTATGACATGCTTCCCTATTTTGTGATAACCCTGCTGGCTTCTGTTGACGCCGCGGCTGTAAAGACTATCAATGTCCGCTCTCCAGGGGGAATGTTTTCTGTCCAACTGGACTGCCAAATAGATAAGCACTGTGACGGATTCAAGAAGAGTATAGAGTTGGTGACTCAATCGCTGGAGAATGCTTTCAGTTTGGAGAAAAGGATTGACGTGCGTGTGGTTGTTGACTCTGGCCTTAAAGAAAATGTGGGGGCAACGACAAAAAACGAGTTTGTCACTGGCCCAGATCCCAAAGCTAATATTCTTTACGACCGGGCTCTTGCTAAGCAGCTTTTTAAGGTCGATGCAGGAGATTATCCAGACTTCACTGTAACTTTCAATGGGAAAAAAGAGTATTTTTTCCCAGGTGATTATGGGACCAAGAAGAAAGGGTATCTAGTTGTGAATACAATGGCCCATGAGTTTCTTCATGGCATGGGCTTTGGCCCACTGATACAATCAAATGAACCCAACAACGCTGTTATCCCGTTCTATTTATCATCAAAAGGGCCCAAAGAAGGAACAGGAAAGCTTTTATTTGTCACCTCCCCATTTACAAAAAACTTGTTCACCAAAGAGGGAAAGCCTTTGAATAATCTTATTGATGAAATGAATAAGAAAAACATAATCCAACTTAATGGAAAGTCACCTGCGCAATTAGAGCCTTCAGCTGAACTGAACAAATATGCCAAAGAATTCGAAAAAAAATTAACCACACACGAAGGGCTTTACTTCAAAACTAGCCAAGGAAATTTCTATCTCAACACTAAATCTACTTTTGACAGAGGATCTACCATGACACATGTTGATGACAGATACAATGAAGGAAAAGACTACCTCATGACATCTCATGCTAATGAAATAGATGGAACCTCTGATTTGAAGGCCAATGATTGGCCAACTGCACCTTTGGGCCCACTCACTCTAGAAGTCATGCAAGCTATGGGATACAAGCTCAATCCCAAACCTTCTTTGAAAAAATCTCTGCCTGGATTCTACCCCAAAAAAGGAGGTGGAAATAGTGCTTCATCAGCACTCAAAAGAATACTTGGAAAACTGAAAGTATAATAGCAGTCTATCAGAAATAAATGAGGAGAGGATTAAACCAATGATTTTGAATTATTGTATGAAAGTATAGTGTTTCTTTTTTTAAAGTGAAATTTTATTAAAAAATTATATTTCTTAAAATATAAATTAATATGAAGCAAAACGTTAATACAAATAAATCATGTAATTTGTAATTGATAACTTGAAAAAATGATTTATTACCTTTTAAGTTTACTAGTTTTCACAGCTTTGGCACTAAGAAAATTCAACTCAAATTTAAATAAAAAGAATTTAGATGCAAACAAAATCCAAAATAAGCAAGTTTCAGACTGCAAATAATTTAAAAGCTTTTGTAAAACTAGTAAAATTTTAAACAAGAAACATTAAGTCTTGCATAAAATGCAATGTGACTGTACAACAGTCACTGTTGAGTATTTAGCCAAATAAATACTCTGAAATATAAAGTTGCTCTGTTTTTGCTGTTTATTTTATGTAGATAGGTTTGGCTGGAATTCTTCAGATAGATATTCCTGGAAACTTAGTATCTATATTTAATAAAAGAACAGAAGGTAGTTTTGTTAGTTATGCTGTACTAACCGACAAAATTAAGGCAGATTGGCCAAATCAATCTTGAAGACTAGGTGTCTCAAAAACAATTTAATTAACCAGGAAGATTAATTAACAAATATATGAGGATATAATTAATGAGGATTTAATTATATTATTTAAATGCCTTGACTGTGTCAAGAGGTTTGGTTAAGGCTAACCATAGGTAAACCCCCAAATGTGGGTTGAAAGCACCGTGGCGGTGCCTCGTTTGAGTGTCAAAGTGTTTTAAAGGGTTTTTGAAACACAAGAAAACCATTAAATGCAACAATAACTAAATAAAGGCAAGGATGTCTAGGGATTTTAGGTTTGATAAGCTGTTTCCCAGTTGGAACATTGATAGCTCTGTTTTGGAATGTGTATATTCCACAGGGTTTTGGTGCCGGGAGCTGAGGAAGCTCCATGCTAAATTGGTACATTGGGATGAATTGTAAGGTCTTGCCCATAATGGTGCAAGGTTATAGACTAAAGCGTGCAAGGCATTAGGATTAAAATTTAAAAGATATAAGAACATAGGAACTGTCTGTAAGATAATCTTACAGAACCCTGCTAAAAACATATATTGTATCACAAATGGAGTAATAGAGTGTAAAAACCCTAAACAAGGAAGATAAAATAAAGTGTTCAATAGTGAACAATTTGTAACTAAGGGAATATCAATATTAGGATATTCACCATTGGCAAATTGATTACATAACTATTGAAAGATTCGTCAAGGAAAAAAATGGATACAACAAGCCTAAGGCTTGTTGTTTTACAAGTTCCATTGGAGTTAAGAAAAGGGAAAGCTAAACTAAAAAAAATGAATTAAAAAAACAAAATTCTTAAAATTACAAATCTGAAGTTAAAAATTGTAGAAGTTGAAGGGAAGAAATCACTTAGAATTTTGGCTTAGAGCCTACTCTTCAAAAGCTCTTTATTTATAGTAGGGAAAGCCTTTCCTGTTGGAGGTTGATAGCCAGGAGGAAGCAGCCAATAAGAGGAGCAACTGGAGAAGTTGGAGAAGTCAGGTACAGAAAAGGGGAAACAGAAGACCAGTTTGTAGTTTGATCAGCATTAGGAATCTGGAGAAAGCAGCAACAACGTAAACAGGAGTTTCAAAGGGTGAGCAAAAAGTGAAATTTCTCTAACTTAAAGTAGAGAATATATTGCTAATAGAATAGCTAAGAAATATAAAGACAACAACAACGTTAATTCAATTGTGAATTGACAAAAAACAAGGAAATTCAGTTTTAAAATAATTATATATTAGCTCTCAATTCAAAACATTCAATATTAGAAAAATACTGAACTTAAAATCAATTGAAAATACACAATAATAATAAGTTTTAAAGAGCCTGCCCTTTGGGGCAGGGCATGACATTACCCCCTCCAGATCCAAGCTCAGGATGTGCTTAGATATAAGAGTTGATGGCATCAGGACAATTTCCAAGGTTGGACAGTGGCTCCCAAGAACTCTCCTCAACAGAATATCCCTTCCAAAGAACCAAGTATTGGAGTTTACCATAGTGATAACAATGGTTGATAACGGAGTCACCCTCATATTCAGGAGTCCCTTGGACCATGTGAGGAGGAGGTGCTTTGTTGTTCTGATGAGAAGGAGGAGGAGAAGTCTAGAGTTTGAGGAGTGACACGTGGAAGACGTCATGAATGTGATACCCTGGAGGAAGCTGGATACAATATGCAACCTTCCCAACCCTTTCTGTTACGGGAAAAGGCCCTATGAACCAAGGGCCAAGTTTATGGGAAGGCCATCTGATAGGAAGATTCTTTGTATTTAGATATACAAGGTTGTTAACCTGGATGCCTTTCCCTCTTGACAATGACAGTTGGCCTGGACCTTGTAAACCTCAATAGCCTTAGAGAGATTCTCTTTTAAGGAATTCTGGATGAGTTTTAGCTGGACAAGAAACTCCTTAGGTAACAGGGAACGGACAGAGGAGGTGACAGAAGGGACAAAGGCAGGAGTGTAGTCTAAATTTGCCAGGAACGGAGTCATCTTGGTAGAGGAATGGGGAGTAGCATTGTAGGAATACTGGGCTAAAGGTAGGTGAGAAGCCCAATTGTCTTGTTGTTTGTTGGAAAAACAGCAAAGAAAACATTCTAGTTTCTGGTTTGTACGTTCAGTTTGCCCATCAGACTGGGGATGATAGGAGGTGCTAAGGGAAAGGTGAAAACCTAGCTGAGTCATAAACTCCTTCCAGAACAGGGAAAGGAATTGTGGTCCACAATCAGAGACAATATCTCTTGGAGTACCGTGGTGGATGAAGACATTTTTAACAAAGAGAGAAGCAGTCTGCTTTGCAGTAATGTTAGAATTGCAGGGAGCAAAATAGCCTGCTTTGAGAATCTGTCTACACTGACCAGTATGGCGTCAAAAACTTTGGACTGAGGAATCTGGAGAATATAATCCAAAGAGACAGACTGCCAAGGACCTTCAGGGACTGGGAGGGGACATATAAGACCCACAAGTTTCTGGGTGGAGTGTTAGCTTCTCTGGCAAACTAGGCAACTACTGACGTATGACTTGACAAAGGTGGACATCTTTGGCCACCAGAAGTGATTGCAGAGTTTAGAAAGGGTTTTCTTATATCCAGTGTGGCCTGCAGCAAGGGAGTCATGGAACGTGATGGTTAGAAGCTGTTGAAGGTCCGTAGAAGGAACTACCAAAAGGTTGTTGAAGTATAACACACCATCTAGCAGGGAGAAGGAAGGATTTGTGACTGTCTTATTGTTTGTAAGAGCGTCAATGATCTGAGACAAGGCTTATTGGAAAGCTGGGATTCGTGGATTTGCTTCAGTATATCAGGGGTTGTAGTACTGATAACATTAAGTTTCAGAAAGCTCTCAGGTGGAAGGGCCATCTTGGTGTTAAGGAGTTTGTAGTCTTTGTCAACATTGGCTAATAAAGGATGACAACTAAGTGTGTTGGGTAGGTTATTAAGTACACCTTTCTTGTACACAAGCTTGAAGCAGAAATTTGACAGCTCTAGTACCCATCTAGTGTGTCTTTGGGAAATGCAGTGTGACTTGGTGAATTAAAGCAAGTTCTTATGGTCCGTGTAAATGAGGAAATGCTTGTCAAGTCCCTCAAGGTAGCAACACAAATGCTTGAGTGTTTTGATGATGGCAAGAAGTTCCTTGTCATGTACGGGGTAGTTTAGTTCAGCTGGAAGGTGTTTTTGAGAGAAGTATGCAACAGGGGGTTGCATCCCATCCCCCCCAGACTGAAGGGGAACACCAACAACGGCATCAGGAGGACTGGAGTGGAGACAAAGACGGCCTTTGTAGCCTCAAACTCAAGCTGGGCCTCAGGTGTCCAGACAAAAGGAACAGAAGGAGAAGTTAGGGTAGTGAGTGGCAAAACTAGAGAAGAAAAATTTTCCACAAACTTACAGCAATAGTTTGCCAATCCAAGTGTGAATAATTGTTGGTCAGGGATTGTGGAAAGCTTAATTCATTAGGCGGTTATGGATTTTTAACTAGGGCCAATCAATTAATCTTCTGGAAATTAGTGTCAATGTATCATATATTAAATACATGATTAGTGGACCATAACATCATTGCCAAGGAATATTGCGCCACGCCGCCGCCACCTTAAATAACAAGTGCCACAGCGCCAAGATGAAATATTCTTGGCACCAGAGTGCCGCTTTAGTTTACATCAAACGCCAGGACGCCAGTACAATTATTTGCGGGCACCAGAGCACTGCTTTAGTTTACATAAAGCACTGAGGTGCCAACACAATTAATTGCGAGCACCAGAGTGCCGCCATAATTAACATTGAGCGCCAAGGCACCAGCTTGGAGAGAAAATAACGCCAAGACTCCAGGGTTAATTCAAATGGCCTGTTTAACTCCCAGCTAAGAACTATATATGGAAGTGATTGAATATCTTAAAAAGTATCACTGTTTATTGTGCTAGCAGAGGATGTCCTTGTGCTAGGCATTACGGGATTGCACCCTAAAATAGAAGGTTGTCCCTTTTTCTGCCAACCCAACCCAGACTCTACAGTGTGCTGGAATGTCCTAGAAGACATTGCCAGTGACTGGTGATTAGTAATATGAGAATACCCCTATATAAGGCGTTGGCAGTAAACACCAAGGGGAAGAATTTTTTATCTACTTTTATAGGACCCAATAAAATTAACTACTACAATCCAAATTGGTCAATGTCTTCTGAATCTTCATATTTAAAGGCACATAGTGAGTGTGTGCCCCTGTCTCCTAATTCTTCTGTTGAATCAGCTGGCGTACTCCAATTTTCAACAGGTGGTGCTCACTACAGGGGCATCACACACTCCAACCAACCTTTGTCCTCTGAGTCTGACGCGCTTCTTTCTATCCCTAAAGACCTAACTGGATTTGGGGAACGTTACTCAGTAATGGAAACCAGCGACATCAAGAGAGACCAGCTTTCCTGTCAGCAGGAGGATGTGATCAACATAGAAGACCTACATGTACTTCCTTCCCGCCAATACACTGGAGTTTCTGTGATACTGCTGGCACGCCTTACCCTGGTCAATTGCCAGGGCCTGGCATCAGTAGCCTCTGGACTTTTTCTTGGATATCAGCTTAGCCAGGAGCCCACTAACACTCAGTTGTCCCTCTTCCACCAACACCCAGAGGCTCAACACCTCATGGCTTTATTTTGTAGTTATCTGGCAACTGACAAAAAAAGCCTCAAACATTTCCCCACCCTCAAGAGGGTAACCAACTACTTGCAAGAATTTGTCCACCCCGCACTACATCAACTACTGGAAGTAAAAGCCCAATATTATTTGGAGCTTCAAGACCTGATTACGTATGCAGAGCGCCAACACCATTACCAGGACTGGCTAGTACAACAGTTGGACTCTGGGTTCAAGGAGATCTGAGCTTACACTCAAGCCAACAAAAAAAAACCAAGCCATCCTGGCCTGTCAGTCAGAGGATCTCACCCACCAGCTAAATAGCCGCTTGGTCCATATCATAGAACTGACTCTGAAGAATTTTAGGCTGGAGCCTGCCTGGTCCCGGGACGTTACCCACCAAGCCATAGCCAATGAACAATATGTAGCAGGGGCTTATGTAACCAAGAGCAACATGAATGACCTTCTCGCCAAGCATGACGCATCCCTGGAGCAACAAGATAGTTGCCTGCGTGATCTGAATAAGAAGGTTGCCAACAATACTGATAATATCAACG
>QTSX02001255.1:0-11429 GCA_014839935.2 Entomophthora muscae | reverse complement strand
AACTTTTTTGCCAACTAAATCCAGGCTGTGATGTTGTTTTTGGAGCCAGAAAAAGACTCCAAGGTGGTGCTTCAAAGGTGTTGTGCATCATGTGCAGGCATAATGCTCTTGTTAGTGTCCCAAGGTACTGAAGAGAATGTTTAAAAACTTGTGCAGGTAGAGTGTTGAAGACAGGCACAAAAATGACCATGTTTTTTGTAGAGAATATGTCCTTTGGAAATTTCAGCTCCTGAAATGTAAGATACCCAGTGCTGGAAAAGCTCTGACATGATTCTTTTGTATATTTGTTGACTGTGTGGGCACAAGCAACCAAGTAGAAGTGTTGGAAGATGAAAGTGTAGGATAAACCCTTACTTGTGCTACCAATGTTGTAACTGTGCAGTATTGGCAGAGTTAAAAGAGGGGAAATATTGAAAGCTAGATAATATATTTATTTGAAATATGAGAGATTATATAGTAGGAGAGAGTTTTTTTTAGAAGAAACAAGGTATTTGATGATCAATTGGTCTTGAAAGTGTAGGTAGTGGCTTGATCCCAGTAGTGTCCCAAGCTCTAAATCAAGCTTGCTCTGGATTTAGGTGATTGGCTGTTTGCATTTCCTTTAATTGGCAACTTGATTTGGCTTCTGCTTTTGGCTATGTGTACTAGATAGTCAAGTCTAGTGATGAAGGATGTATTGTAAGAAGCCTTCCCGTGGGTCAACCTGCAGTTTCAACACTATTTTTTTGACTCACAAAAATAGTTCAAATTTTCAAAAAGATTATTGTTTTGTGCTTGCAAGTATCACTTTGTGACTAAACCAATTTTGTTAACTGATTATAGCATTTTATTATATGATATATAAGTTGATGTAGATTGCTTCAGAATGTGATTGGTTTATTTTTATTTTGGATATGTGGTACTTTTTTTTGCTGTCTCATTTTTGGGATTCTGTATTTAATTTTGATTTTTTTGTGATTGACTATTTTTGTAATATGGACCTAGATAAATGGAACTTTGTTGATTAAGTGACCTTCAAGTAGAACCAGCTTGCCTTTCATTATGTGACTGAACCAATTTGTTCTGAACTGAACAGTTTGTTTATCTTAACAGGTTGGATTACTACTGTATGGATTGTAGATCATCTTACCTTCAGGGTATTTCTACTCATTTCAAGCACTTAGCATACACCAATTAAATCTTCTTCCTTTTTAGAGCCTGTTTCTCCTGTAATTCTGCATGGGTTAATCTTCAAAAACGGGGAACACGTCAAAGAATCTTTTGTGGGTTGGAAGGTTATCAATGATTTTCATGTCTTCCTGGGGGAGTTCAATGTCTTGGTAGTTGGATTGGATGTGGTGCTCAGAACTGGATTTTGGAATGACTGAACAGCCCTCGCTGTTGGCCCCAGGCAAGTAAGACGTGGGCAACATCAGTGTTATTCTTTTCAGCAATATTCTTAAGAGTGGGATCTTCCAATACCCTTGGCTCTCCGAAGGAGCCAAGAGGGGCGTATCCAGTGACGTGGATGTTGTTCTCTTTGCAGAAGGCAAGCAGCTCGTGTTGAGGAAGATAAGGGTGCAATTCCACTTGGTTGACGGCAGGGCGGATAACGCAATCTTTGAGGATGATTTGAAGATTCTTGATAGTGAAGTTGGAGACGCCAATGTGCTTGACTTTGCCGCTAGTGACAAGTTTCTCCATTGCGTGCCAAGTGTCTGCAGCGTGATGTTAGCATTGGAGGGTGGTTTGCCCTGTGTTTCAAGCTGATCAATGGTAATTGGTTGAAAGTCAAAGCCAACAAATGGCTGGGCGTATGGACAGTGCATGAGATATAAATCCAAATACTCTAATTGAAGATGCTTGAGGCTTTGGTCAAGGACTGGTTCAACATGCTGAGGCTCATGGAAAGTGTTCCATAACTTGGAAGTGATAAAAATATCCTCACGTTGCACCTCACTCTCCGCAATGGCCTGCCCAATTTCGTACTCGTTGCCATAAATGAAGGCACAGTCTAGGTGACGGTATCCTGTTACCAGGGCAGTCTTTACTGCAGCATACACCTGCGTCTCTTGAGCTTGCCAAGTTCCAAGCCCAAATAGAGGGATCTGCGCTCCCGTATAAAGCACTCCTTTGCGTTTAAGCACATTCTACAAACCTTATGCCCAACCATGCCTTAAATTCTGATTTTGGGTTGTTTATAACCTGAACCTCCTTGCATTGTATTGTCTCATAACTCGGGTAAACGCAAATAAGACTGAATAGCGTTTGAAAAATCTTTTTCCAGCTTGTTGCTTGGGCGAAACCATCTCGGAATCACAATTTAGTCTGGATTACTCTGCAGATGTTATTGGATCCAATCCAAATAGGATGTTACCGCATTTGGGTATAGACCTATTTATACTCCCATCCATCTCTCCACCGCCTGTCGCCTAAGGCAGCAAATGGGCGAATCTCAATAGAACTCCATGGCAACATTATATATACCCGAATTCCAGCTCAACCCTACACAGAATAAACTATAATCCAACTTCTCCAAGCCCATTGACTTAATCAATTCCGACATCATGTCACACTCTAATACTTTCTTAACTAAAAATATATTCTTAAATTAATATGACGCCATCTTATAGGAAATAGTGTTGCTGGAATCTCTGTGTCGGAAATGAGGGGATACCATCATTTGATTGAACCGCAAAAAGCGATCCAAACCAAAGCAATATTTTAAATATAAGCTATATTTTTCATAGCAAAGTTTAAGGATACTCTTTATAAATATTTGTGTTGGAACTCATATACGAAAATAAAGATGTGCTAGGAAATAATTATGAATAAAGGTACTCATTGAGAGCTTTGATATTGTGTTTTCAGTTTAACAGAGTTTTGAAAATGTAAGAGGTACAAGTATTGAATAATAAATGTTAAGGACTTCAATAATTTCCATACAAACTAAATTATACTAATTGGTCGATACAAAGAAGTAGTTGAGTGAAAGCCATAAGTTCTTGAAACCATCAGGTGTCTTATAAATATAATGGGCTGCAACTAATATCAAGATAATCAGACATTTTAAAAAATTAAATCCCATCTGAAAAATAAACATACCAATAGTTTTATTGCTGATAATTATTTCATACTACCTTCTCATTATTTGTTGCCAGTGGTTGTCCACCAAAGTTGTCAAAACTGTGGGGTCAACTCCCTGCAAGGTTCCACACAGAAGAATCTGTGACCCCCAAACCAGCTTCCCTATGACTCATAGACAAATACAGAAGTCTACTCAAATTACTAAATCCAATAACAGGAACCAGTGACAATCTAGCTTGGTGGAAAGCTCAATTTAGCACTTTACTCATTACAAGGATGGCACTACCTCCTTCTAATACAACTGTTGATCATTCCGATCTTGTTTCTTTTATAATTATTCACTCTAACTATATAATTTCAATATATCAATAAAGATAATTATCTAGTTTTCAATAATTTTTCCTTGTAACTCTGCTAATACAGCACAGTTACAACAAAGTGTTGAAACATCTTCAATTATTCACTTTTAAAAGAGTTTCCTCAATTATTTAAACCAAACCCCCAAAATGATAAGCTTTCAGCATTACAATAGAAGTTTAATTTGTTAATATTATGAAACCTTGGATTTCAAAAAATACATGTTTGCACCTGTATAGATATCCCACTGTAAATTATCCAGCTATTAAAAGGTCTTCCTCTTGTTAATAAAATTACCAACCCTTTCTAATTTAAAAATTCTTGCTTGATGTACCGTATTCTCTTATATTAAGAACATCAGTAGCAGTGATGTATGATTATACAATAGCCTTTGCATCTCAGAGGATGAACAAAAGTAACTTATCTGCAAATAAACTTGAACTTGAACTTAAGCAAATATAACTGGGGAAAGTTACAGACCGTAAATCAAAATGTTGAAACAACAGGCTCAACTTTACCATCAAGGTTAAAAACAAGCGGGTTTGTGACCCGCAATCTGATTACCTGGCCACTTGAAGCCAAACTAGGAAGTCAACTTGAATTTCCAAATTCAATCACGTGAACAGATAATGATTCTTTATGATGGATACCTTGTTTTGGTGCTTGACTCTTTACCAGGATCAAGCCATCCCCTGCACCATCCAGCTGTGTGATCAACAGAATCATGTTTCTGTTATACTTGATTCACAATGACTATATAATCACTATCTCTCAATAAAGATTGTTATTTATGCTTCTAAATATTTTTCCCCTTGTAACTCTGCTAAAACAGCACAGTAACAACATTGGTAGCACAGGTAGGTTGTTTATCCTACCGTATCTTGAAAAATTCTGCCTGCTGCCTGCACGCGCTGCGGCTAACAAATCCTTGACAGAGTTATGTATGGCCTCCCGCTGGACTGGATCCTGTACCCCCCTGGTACCAAGATACCCAATGGCTTTGTCCTGTGCCAGAACACAGTGATCCCACTACCCTTCTTCAACGCCATGTCTGCACAAGGGTTCTTTAAGGCTTTCTTCTCTATTCTGCAACCAACCAACAAAAACACCATGTCCACCTACGTAGCCCAAAGACTGTGAAGCGCTGCCTTGGAACTTTTTGCCAGGGCCAACAACAACAATGCTGCCTCATGAATCCAGTCTGCCCAGAGCAAACTGGCCCAGATGAAATGCCCACAGCAATTTTGGATTGCGGAAATTTTCATCTTCCTGACCCATGACGCTTGCACCTGGTGTAACAAGTGTAACAAGTGACACAAAGAACACGCCAACAAGAACTGGAATACCTTCAAGCAAGACTTCTTAGCAAGGTTTGTGCTTAAGGACACAGCGCTCATGATCATACGCCAAGTAAAGAACCTAACCCAGACAGGCACTGGAAAGGAGCTCACCTGCACCTACAAGGAACTTCAACTTTGTGCACCCTCTGAAATGGCTTTTGATATCCCAGCCACACACCTCATGTACTATGACGCCCTTAAGTCACATGTAATGAGACACGTGAATCTGGACCAAGTGATCAACCTACAAAGCCTGTCCAAAAGCGGAGAAAGCAGAACAAACATCCAACACCCTTCATAAGGCACAAACTGAAAAACAAGAGAGACCCAAGGACTCCCACAATGGCAGGCGCTTCACTCAACCACCCCATAGAAGCAACAGGAATAACACCAACCATAAATCCACAAGCTCAAACAGACATGGTAATGAAAACAACAGCCAGCCAAATTGTACTCATTTCTGTATCACTGCCATGTAAGGCAATCAAGATGAGGAAAAAGCATGGGGAGAGCATAAAGCAAGCCAAGCTCTTCTCACACAACTCCCAACTTGCCCAATTATGAGTACCAACCCAAGGATGTGGACCAATGTCCAATGATCTAAGTACCTCCCACAGGACCTGGTACTGTACACTATTGCCAGCCATCCCAATAAACTAATGTCCTATCCTTTCTGTTTTTGCTGTTACACAGGCTCAGCACTCCTGGACTTGGGTGTGAATCAAACCCTAGTCAACAGCAGCTTTGTAGATAAGTTAAAGCTAGCCACTAATCCTTCACAGATTAAAAAACGTGGTCCTGGCTGATAAACATCACATTGCTGTGACAGAGGAAACTTCCCCCTTCTTTGTCATGCTTGAGAACCTCCACTTCATTATCCAAGATCCCGCCATTGACTTCCCAAAGTTTGACATTGTACTAGGGTTAGATTGGTTATGAAAGAACAATCCTCACTTAGACTGGGCAACCTCAGTGCTGACCTTTAAGCGTGAAGGTGTTAATCACCAGATCTACCCTGACTCAGTGGACCAACTCCTATGCAACCACATCTTTTTACGCATCACAGAGACCCTGAACAAAAAGAAAAACCTAAAGGCAATTGACTGGGACTCCTGCCAGTACAAGATCATACACTTCAAAGATCACCAGGATACCTTCACGCCTCAGGATTGCAAAATTGTGGCCCACTATCCAGAAATCTTTAAAGAAGCTCCACCTGGGTTGTCCCCAGAGGAACACATTCAACGCTGCATCCAACTCAAAGGAGCTATACCCAAAGCGGGGCCTATCTACAGGCTGACCCAAACAAAGACAATGCTCTATGTGCCTACCTCAAGGAAGCGTTGGAGAAAGGACTTATCCGCCCCTCACAGTCTTCTTTTGGTGTTGCCATATTCTTTGTGGCCAAGAAGGACAATACCTTGTGTCTGGTCACAGACTACTGAGCCCTAAACAAATTTACCATCAAGAATTGCTATCCACTATCACTGATTGACAATCTTTTTGACGCATTGGGAGAAGTCACAGTCTTCTCTAAGATTGATCTGACTACAGGCTAAAACCAGATTTGTATTAAGAAGGAAGACATCCCCAAAACAGCCTTCTGCACTAAATACAGCTCATACAAATGTGCGGTGCTCAGATTTGGCATGAAAAATGCTGCTTCACCTTTGTGACCTTCATGAACAAAGTGTTTGTTTCACACATAGGCAAGCATGCCCTAGTTTACCCAGACAACATCATTGTCTAAAGCCTCTTAGTGAAACAGCACCACAAGAACCTAGAGGCAGTATTTGCTACCCTGGCACAACACAAACTGTTGGCCAAACCCTCCAAGTGCCAGTTCTTCTACAAGCAATTACCCTTTCTGGGACACATAGTCTCAAAGGACGGCATCAAACCTGACAGTCAAAAAATATAGGCCATCTGCAAGATGCCACCACCCAAGGATAAGTTGGAACTCTGCACTTTTTTGGGGATGGTGGCCTATGTAAGCTGCTTCATACCTGACTGTGGCATTTTGACTACCCCCTTATCCGCCATAACAGGCGCCAAATCCAAGTTTGTGTGGACCCCCAATGTGACCTCTGTTTTAGACGCCTCAAGGGAGAAGCTCACAAAGCTCTTTAAGGAATTTCATACCTCACACAAATACAAAGACAAACATAAGGATTCTGAATAACCCTCAAAACCAGAAAACTGCATTTTTAAATGCAGATTTAAAAACTAAGATTGATAACAGAACTATCAATTTAATTAAGCCAAAAACACATTAAAAATTGATAAACAAATGTGTTTTAGTGAAAACAAGTACAGAATCAAAAAGAAGTGTAAAAACCTGAACGCTATATAAATTCCACTTTAAACTTGAAAATTAAGGGTTCAAACAATCATTACAACAACTGTACCAAATCAACATTAAATTTGGGCTCCAAAAACAATAAGACAGCCAATCAATCACAAATTAAATGTGTAAACTATCCAAACCAAACTTCCAGGGACCTAGAAGGCCAATCAACCCCAGAGAACTACCCAAGCCACTGCAATACTATACATCCAGCACCAGATAACATCCCCAACCTTAGTCAGGTACAATACTGCAAGACAATACTCCAACCTGCCTCTTCTTGCATTGCAGCCTGCAGCTTGCTGCAGGCCTGCAAGGCAATACTTCTACCTCACACTTGCAGGTTAGTCTGGTAAACTCTATGATTCATCCCCCAAATTATTTCAGTATTTAAACTGAACATTTCCCCTTGAGCTAAGTGCTCCAACAATTTCTTTATTTCCTGTTAACCCAATAAATCTATATTCTCAATTCTAAACAATTGATTAGTAGATTATAAAGGTTCTCCCAACAAACATGAAGTTTATCTTCCTTAGTTGGACTTTGTGTGTGTTAATCAATTATGGACAAACAAATGTTAATTTTGATAACCCTGAACCAACTCCTACTGACAAATCTGAAGACTCAATTTGGTATTGTTTTGGTCCGCGTCAAAGACATGCCCCATATGTTAAAACTGCTCTATTCCAACCAATCATCCACCCAAGGCCCCCTGGTTGGTCTTGGGGTACACCAGTGTTTACTATCTTCTCAACCACTTCACTCCTTTCTTGGGAAGATTCCGTCTATTTGGTCACCTTCTACACATGCTAATGATAGGAATTCTAGTAGGTTCCACTCTGATCAAATTCAACTTGGGAGCTCTTCTCTATTCAATTGGGGAAAGGCTTCCCAATGAGTGGATCCCTGACAGTTTGTTAGAGCCCCTACTGAACCACCTTATGGGTGGTCCAGGCTGACATTTTACCTATGATTTTATCTTCTATGTTGCCCTCATCAAGTGTGTTGCCCTCATAATTGTTACCTTCACCATCAGCTTCACCGTATACAAGATTATGTCCCTCTTTCAAAAACCAACCACTTCAGAACCAATGGTCCCCAGAACCAGCAACCAGGTCCAAACTGTAGTCCTGAACACCCTATCTGCTGTTGCCCCAGGAGATAATGAAGGAAACAAGATCCTGATGCTGCTGGCCTTTTCCAAGTCTCTGTTTGAAACCTCAACAGAAAGGTTTACTACTGACACACAGAAAGTGCATCATGTGGCAGAAAAGCTTACTGGTAAGTCTTGCCTTTGGTACACCAAAGCAACCCTACAAGGAGAGGACCTTATCAACAACTATGACTAGTTCTGCGGCGCCCTCTTAGCTACAGTATCCCCTGCTCCAAACCCCAACCAGTTAATAGACCAAATCTCCGCCCTCTACCAAGGAAGAATGTCAGCCCAAGATTACACCAAAGAATTTATTTGCCTCAAGAATGCCATTGGGATGAGCGACAACAAAGCCTGCTACCTGTTCCATAAAAAACTCTCCTTTGAACTAAAGAACTTCCTTGCCCATCATGAACTGCCCACCAAGTTTGACTCCATGGTCAAGGAAGTAATCAAGTGGTCCGCCAAGGTGAAGCAGCTTCTGTCTTGGGCCAAACCCCAGAACCCTGCCTCCTTGCCTGCAAACGTTATTAAGGAGAACAGAACCCCCCTTAAAAGGTCCAAGGAGATATCCCCAAAGGACTGATCCCCAAGGAGGGTAAAGGGTACCAACTTTTGACAGAAGAGAAACAACATTGAGCCCCTCCTTGGACTCTGTATGTATTGTGGCAAAGCAGGACACTCAGCCAAGGATTGCCAAGCCTTGGCCAAGGTACAACCTCATATTTCTCTTATAGCCAGTTCTTTCAATAAAGAACCCTCTCAATCTTATGCCCTATTGCCAGTAAAGCTAGGTGATGCTAAAACCTCTCAGGAAGGAAAGGCCTTATTGGACAAAGGTGCTATGGGAAACTTCATAAATAGCTCCTTGGCCCAGTAATTAGGGCTCCAAGAAGGATCTTCCGCTTGGGCAACCCTTGCCAACAAGTCACGCACCAGAGTGACTAAAATAGAGGGGAACCTAGGGGTCAAGGTAGGGAATAACCAATTTGACATCATGGTGTCTTCATTGCCAAATTTGGCCTTCCCTCTGATATTGGGCTTCCCCTGGGCCAAGACTGCCAAGGCTGTATTAGATCTGAACTCAATGACACTCTCCACTCAGAAAGAAGGGATAACTTTGTCTATTTCCTTCAATCAAACAGAACACATGATAATCTTGACTGCAGAAGACACCCTCAACGTCCTGGCTGTCTTGAAGGAGATATCCCAAGCCCAGGTTCCTCTGGAGCTTCAGGACTTGGCAGAAGCCTTTAGTGAATCCTCCTGTTCCCAACTACCCAGTTGCAGAAAGTCAGACCTATATATTGATTTAGTACCAGGATCAGTACTCCACGTGGGGTAAGCTCTATCCAGTAAACCGTGCCCAGAGTTTAGCCATAAAACATACCTAGATGAGAATGTAGCAAAGGGATTCATGCGCTGTTCAAACTCCCCCTGCTCTTCCCCAATGTTCTTTGTGGGAAAATTGGATGGATCCCTAAGACCTGTGGTGGATTACTCAAACCTCAACAGCATCACAATCAAGAATCAAACCCTATTCCCTCTGCTAAAACTCTCACTGATTGACTAGCAGGGGCAAAAGTTTTCTCCAAACTTGACCTTTGGAACGCCTACCATCAAATTTTTATAGCAGAAGGCCACAAATGGAAGACTGCTGTGAGAAACCCATTTGGCCTATATGAATACCTGATAATGCCCTTTGGTCTAAGTAACGCTCCAGCAGCCTTCCAGGGGCTCATGAATGAAGTCCTTTTCCCCTTCCTGGATACCTGCACAGTAGTATACCTGGACAATATCCTCATCTACTCTAAGGATCATGACTCCCACCTCATCCATCTTTGAGAAGTCCTCCAGGCCTTAATCAAAGCTTGCTTGTTCTGTAAACTGAAAAAATGTTTTTTTACAAGAAGGAAATTGAGTTCCTAGGCTACAAAATTTTGGAAGGAGGCTTTGCTGTTGCCCCTTCCAAGGTCCAAGTTGTGGCAGACTGGCCCATCCCTACCTCCCGCACCAAGCTTTGTGGATTCCTGGGACTTGCTAATTTTTGTTGTAAATTCATCAAAAACTTCTCAGCTATTGCCTTACCTCTCACACAACTCACCTCGGACAAAGTACCTTTCTCATGGAATCCTGCAGCTCAGTCAGCATTTGACGCCTTGAAACACACCTTCTCTTCTGCCCCTGTGCTACTCTGCCCGGACCCAGAGCATCAATTTTTCTGGATACAGATGCTTTAGACTTTGCGCTGGGAGCAGTGTTGCTCCAGCTTGGGGAGGATGGAGAACTTCACCCTGTTGAGTTCTACTCCTACAAGCTCCTGGACAGGGAGCGCAACTATCATGTCTACAAAAAGGAATTTTATGCCACTGTACACACCTTGGACTACTGGAGAAGATATCTACAGGGAAGTAAATACCAAATCCACATTTGCACAGACCATAAAAACCTCCTATACTTCACAGAAAAACGCAAGGTTTGCCCCTACTTGGCCCATTGGGCCATTGACCTAATGACATACGGCTTCCAAATTGAATATACTCCAGGTAAGAAGAATATTGTCCCTGACACCATTAGCTGCAGAGAAGACCTTGACGTCCCTGATACCTCATATCATGCACACAACGTCCAGCAAGTATTGGAACCTTCTTGATTTCTGAACCTCATTGCTACTGCGTCTTTGTACACCAACCTGGATAAAGAGATCCAAGAGGAACAACTTCTGAACCCTCCAACTAGCACCACCAATCTGGAAATAAGAAACAACATCTGGTTCCATGACAACTCCCTGTTTGTTCCCCAAGGTCCTCTTTAGAAAACAAATTATCCAAGCCTTCCATGACACTCCTTTGTCCGGCCATGGGGGTATTACAAAAACCCTCAAAAGGATCTCCCAAAAATACTGGTGGCCCTCAATGAAGAGTTGGTGGGAAGCTACATAACCAAGTGCCTTGAGTGCTTTCAAAACAAAACCTCCTTCCAGAAGCCTCAAGGACTCCTACAATCTCTACCAATTCCTCCTCAACCATGGTCTTCCGTATCAATGGACTTCATTGTTGAACTACCGGAGACCTAGGGAAATACATGAATCCTAGTGGTGGTGGACCGCCTAACTGGGAGTATGGTATCTTCATCCCCTTCACCACTGCCTCTGCAGAAGAGACCA